>WYDI02040353.1:0-87930 GCA_009867235.2 Psittacus erithacus
TCCCTTCCCTTCCCTTCCCTTCCCTTCCCTTCCCTTCCCTTCCCTTCCCTTCCCTTCCCTTCCCTTCCCTTCCTTCTGAGTGACTGTGTCTGTTTTAAAGCAAGCTACTTGAGGTAATCCTAGTAAGGATTCACAAAACATGTTCATGTGCTTTTCACCTGACATCTGCTGTAATTTCTACCTGTTAAAAATACAATTTTAAAGCCATAGTGGTTATTACGATGTGCTGACAAATCTTGCAAAATATTCAGAGAAGATTTTTGCAATAGGCAGTTTTACATACTGTGATTGACAAGGAAAAATAGACCTGAAAACTCTTGAATATTTTTGAGTAGTTAATAAGAAGATGTTAAGAAAACACAAAGGTGGAAAAATAATCAGAATTGCCTTATTTTTCTGTTATGTCTTTTAGAAAAATAGAACAAGCTCACCAACAACTTTATCAAAACCACCTACGCCAAATCTCTCTTTGACGAAATCATCAAGATTATCACTTACCCTACCATCAAGACAGAGCCCCCAAAGGGATGACATTTCCACCAGTAGAAAGTGGTAAGTGCAGAAGTCCCTTGTACTTCTTTCTGCATACCAGTGTATCTCAAATACTTACGAAAGGCTCTTAGATTCTACTGTTTTAATGAATATTTTTCTTTAATATAATGATCTGCTTAGGGAAGCACAGTTATGGTACAGATTGCATGCATGGAGAATTCCTCCCTGGCTGATTAGTTTCTCATTTGTTTGTGCCACCACATAGAAGGGTTAATTTCTCCAAACACAAGTGTTTTACCCTCACTTTTGTAATAATTGATATTCGCTACATACATTAATATTCTTTTAACCTGTCTCAAGTGCTTGCCCTCAAAGACATGCTGTATCAGTGATTTCCACAGGGCTGCATGAAAAAGTAGTCCTTTACATTTCTTACTTTTATTATAAGCTTGAACTCTATGTACTTTTTCCTCTACTATTACTATGTCATTCTACCTCTTTCCATGCCCCTTCTTAGTTGTTTATTTTATAAGCAGTCCTAGTTTTTTCTTAAGTATGTATTGAAAATTTTGTTTGTTTGTGGATCCAGGCCAAAGTCAGCCAACAGAGACATGATTCATTACTCAGCTTTGGGTGACACCAAAGACTCAAAATACCAAGGTCGTAGAAAGTACACCTATGCTGAGCTGCTCCAAGTAAGTACTATTTAAAAATATTAATTGTCTTGAATCATGGGTTAAACCACTTTATTCTCTAGTATTAAAGAGGAAGTACTCAACAATGGGAAGAAATTGCTTTGATTATATGAGTCTCAATGCCTTATGCAGAGGTATAATTGGAATGTCAGCATTTTCTGTGTGGTATTTTTCACCTATCTGGTAGGAAATCATGGCATATACAGAGGTTTATTTTCACTAGAAGATGTTGATCTTCTCCATGGTGACCATGTGTTCACTAGACTATTATGGAAAACTCACTGAAGAAATGCTTCAGTAGAATTATTGCCTAGAAGAGTATACCAGACTTACAGTGAAAACTGAATCTGCCCTAGAAAGTCATAAAAATAATAAAATTATGAAGAGAAAAATCTTCACTTGTACTATTCCTCTTTGCTGTGTAATCCACTCTTTTCTTTGTTGAATTATTGCCTGCTAAGCAGACCCTCAATCCAGCAAACCTCAGGAGACATGGGCTACACAAAAGAGCCTGTTCTCAATAACTGTTAAAATGCTGACAAAATGAACAGATGAGATGTCAAGATCTGGCAAATTAACATATATTTGAAACCTTTCATGTTTATGGAATGGTCTTGAAACAGCCTGCTGTTTCAGTGAGATATTGATACCCATGGTCTCACAACTAGAACAGCCTGCCGTATTATGAAATCTGGGCTTGTTTACATATGCATGGAGTTGGCTGATCACTTGAGCACATGATTGATTGTTTTTTTACATCAAAATCATACTTTATTACTTCACTGCAATCATTTTACTTCTTTGTTAATTTTGACAGAAGAAAGGGCTGGTCTTTGCAATTAGGGTACATTTGCAGTTAGAAACTTACATTCAGGAAATGTTCACACCATGAACTACTAGTTTTTATACAACTTCATAATTCAAAGTTTCCCTCTGGCTGAGAGAGGAAAATACTATCCATCTACATGTACAGGGGTAGACTGGAACCTACAGTCAATATCCCAGTTTGCCATGATGCAAAGGGGAATGCAGGAATTCGTAGTTCAGCTTCATACTGGGGAAGGGGGATCTTCCTACTCTGCTTCAGAAATCTGGCTTCCTCCTGCCCTTCTCCATCACTATTACGGTTTGGAAAGAAGCTTTTTGTCAGCCACCACACTCCTCTGCTCCCACTTCTGCTATCAGAGACAGGAAATTAGCGAGTTTCTCTCTTGTAATCATCAGAAACTTACTATTTTGTAACCTCCTCCAGCTTCTCTGTGAGTATTGTCAAAAAGGATATATCCTTCCTCAAATGCTTCAGGAGCTAGCCAGATTAAAAAGCATGAATTTCTTGCCCCCTAAATGCTCATAATTTTGTTGCTGATGTCAGTGTGTAAGCCCAGAAAACAAATATTTTGTTCCATGATAGTTAATTGTTTTGAGGCTTGACAAAATAACCATCTGTTAATTTAATCCCAAACATTGTATCCTGAGCTTAGTCAGCTTTTGACAGCTAAGTAATATGGTCTAGTATCATTGGAATTCCCTGCATTCAGAGCTAAAGAGTTAATGACAGAAATAAAGCCGGGTTTGCTTTTTCATTTCAAATATTGAAGAACCACCTAAAGGATACTATGGCCATTTTGCTACTCTGCATGCCTTCAGACATCAGACTTATTCCATTGGATGTGAGTGTTTAGTGGGGAAAAGGTATGGAGAGTCATGATCAACTGCATATGTAGTAGAAAATGGAATCTAATTTATTGGGATGAAGATTCTAATTGAACACACTGCATGGCCCTCCATTGCAATGTACTGACATTTGAAAGTAATGAAATCTTCTTATTTCTTGCTGTATAACTATTTTATTTGTCCAGGGGAAAAGTGCTGCTGGCAGTGCTGTCTTAAGGGGGTCAAGAATGGAAAGCATGCTGCAGTCTCTTTATCTGGACAACAGAGCAGGCCACTACTTCACACAGTTCTGTGAGAAGTCAGGGAATAAGGTATGAGCATTTTCCTACCCTGTGATAATTTAGTCTACAATTGACTGAATGCCAAGTTATAGAGGGCAGCCAGACTGAAAAAAAAAAATGGAGAAAGAAAGATTGATGACTGGATGAATTATTACTTGTGAGACTTCAATCCCTCAACAACAATAAACTGTTCATGTGTATATTCAAACTAATGACAGGTCTTAACCAAGCTGTCAGATCCTAACTGTCTCAGACCTATTGGAAATCTGATTGTACCATCAGGGATAAAAAAAGACTAATCGTTTTTAAAAACTAGCCTTTAACTTGGCAGAAAAAAAGAGGTCTTAACCCACAAAAACATTTTTTAAAAAGATGGAAAATCTGCTATGCTATTACTCATGATAATATACCTCCTTCTTACTTGTTGGGTTAGTGATGTCCAAAATCTCCAATGTTTTAAAAATGTTCTTCTGCTTCCATGAAGCTTCTTAGATTTCTGGGAAACATAACACTATTTGTTCTCTGTAGGCAGCAGATCCATCATTCATTGCTGGGTGTAAATTGAGGATTGATTGAAACAAGTTATGAATCTGAGTCAGTGTTCAATGGCTTTGCAGAAAAATTGAGTCTTTAGTGGAGACTTGAGTGCAGTCAAGATGGGCATCTGTTTCACTGCTGGCACAACCCATAATCCAGCAGCAGTAGCTAAAAATGCCTTTGGCTACCAGAAGGCAAGAGCCAATGTTTCTAAAGCTGAATACCTTCATCTAAAACTCTTAGATGTGTATAGATAGAAATCTACATAAAAGAAACTTATTTTTTCATCAGAGACAAGCACTAGAGGCCTGCATGGCCTCTAGTCTTTGCAGTTGCCAGACTCCTTTGAAAGTTATTTCCTTAAGTTTCGACTACAACTGTGGAGCCTGTCTCACTCATATGCCAGGTCTGACAGCCTACAGCTTGTGGAACAAAGTTCCCTGCCCCTATCTTTTTGGGACACTATCTTTATTGTCCAGTGATAGGGTTTTCAGCGTATTTTTAAGATCCAAACCCCATAAGCACATGATTAAAAGAGAGGACCTGGGGAAAGACTCCTCCTTCTAAAATAACTTTTGATGTCTGTTTGAATTTATGAAATGAGGCCAACACACTGTGCCTCAGAAATGCATGTAATAAAAATGTAATGATAGTCCCAGTAACATACGTCAAGTACACAATATTTAATTGTTTTGGTTACTGCTGCAAAATGCTATTTCACCAGGGTACAAATTTTGCATGTCCATTATCAGCATTTCTTCTTTAGTGCTGGCTTTATGCCACTGAAATGTGGTTACTCTTCAAATGTTAACTACAATGTTAACAATTTTAATGGTCAATTATGCATAAAGGATACAATAAAATATATAATATCACAGTGATGATGCCATTAAATATGTTGTTCTTCTGCCAATATGCATCAAAAGATTAAATCCATCTTATATTGTGCTTGATTTATGGTTACCCCAAGGAGCTAAATAATTACTAGCATTGGAAAGTGAACCTTTCATAAAGCTGTGATATGTCGGTAGCAATAACTTACAATATTTTTCATCTGTAGTTGTGGAAGAACAGTGCATACTTTTGGTTTGACCTACAAGCTTATCATCAGCTTTTCTACCAAGAAACTCTTCATCCTTTCAAAATCTGCAAACAAGCTCAAGTAAGTTGTAAATAACGTGTTTTTCCTTCACAAATACACTTGTTCATTCCCTTCAAAAATACATTTGTTCAGTGTAAAGACTAAAAAGAAGATAGAAAGTAGAAAAGTTTCCAAACCTTGACAACCCACACCAAAGTAAATCTGGATTGTGGACAATAAGAGAAGCAATTAGGATTGTTTCCATGGTATTGATTTAAATGTTAAACATGCATAGTTTGATTTCTAGGCTCTGCTGCCTGTTCCAGTTTTATCTATTTTACTCAGTTCACCTAATCTCCCTTTTGCTACCCTCTGTCATATTTAGAAAATGTCTGCTTAGTGTTAAGATCAGAGAAAATATTTTTCTAAATCATCTAATTTAAGGTACATCTAAGCTGTACCTTTACTTCGACCTGCGTGAGTTAGAATTGCAGGTCTCACAGTCCAGACCTTAGATAATGACCTTAGTCATGAAAATGGATCTTTCACTGGTCAGTTCTGCTTTTTCCTATTGTCAGGGCATCAATAGGCCCTTTTTGCAGTTGTCATCCTTTCCATTTGGTCTGTAGACCCTCACTTACTGTCAAGCGGAACTGATATTTCCTATAAACAGGCACCCTTAACTGAGCATGCACTGTGAGTCAGGGAATAAACCAAAAGTTAAATGTCTCATCACAGGCCATGCATGCTGATGCTGTCAACAACTGCAGAATAGCCTGACACTGCCAGGGAAGGAGGCTGCAGCAGTGTGTTATCATTAGAACTTGCAACTTTCAAAATTACTTTGTGAAACTTTGGTCTATTTTCCTTCTGCAAACCTTATGTAGGAGTATATCGTATCTGTGTATTTCAATATATGCTGTAATAAGCAATGCTCCTTCACATATCTTTCATGTCTTTGAAATTAATATCACAGAGAGCAGAGGAGAATAATCTCTTTGTATGGTTTATGTTACTGAGCATCTGGACTTCCTTCTATTTGTCTTCTTTTCCTACTTGGAGGTTTTACTGGGGCAAATGACAGAATTTTGTGTATTTGTCCAGAATTATCACTTGAGTGAGTGTTATTTGTACAGAAACACCAAGCAAAGGCCGAGGCTCCCTCCTGTCACACACTGGCTAACTTAAACTGCTACTCTATTTAGTTGTTTCCCCTCCAGCTCTACTTATGGCCTGAGGCTGACTGTCTCCCCTATCAGCCCAGGCCAGTGGCTAGGGACACTGCTCTGCTCACAACAGGTGTACAAGTTAACCATACCTAGATTGTCTTCATTTTCCTATATGTTTTGTTGTAGGCCAAATCTTAGGCAATGGTCCATGGTAGTTTTCAATTTGGTTTCATTTCACGCCAGCTCATATTCTTTCTGCAGTGGTTGCACGGCCCAGGTCCTTTTTACTTATTTCCAGTGCTGGCCTGGTGGTGACAGCAGAACATCATACAATCAGTGTTGCCAGGCAATTACAGAGAGCTCCATACACATGGCCATTAAAGTAAATACATCAAACCGAAATATGTGAAACTGTTCCATTAGCATAACTAACAGCTGAAATGTAACATAACAAATCAACACATGTGCTGTAACATTTGGTATCATTCTCCAGCTTGCCTTTTAAGGCTGCACAAACATAATTCTTGTTTCCATTGGAACATGGTAAAGAGTCAAGCTGCAACCAATCTACAGGGTCTGCTTATCGAAGAGATGCCTTCCCAAATTCTGTGCTCACCTTTGGCACAATAAGATAGTTATTCCAAATATTCCTAAGAGAATGTGGGTCAGATTTGTGCAACACATCGTCATGTATATTTTACTTTTTATTACAGAAAGACACATCCAAAGTATTCTGTATGTGTTCTGCCTGCTTCTTGTTAGAAACAAGAGCAAACCCGGATTGCTGTGTATCTGTTAGGCATTGTTTCATTTGTCAGGCATTTTTATGATAGAGTAAGGAAATGCATTCCAAGGTATATATTCATTCATCCAGGAACATAAACTACAGTGAGAATGAAATCTGATGGATAAAAATAATGATGAGTACAGGTAATCATCCAGAAACATATATGGTTATTCACTATAAACATATACACATGAGTGTAAAATAAATTGAGAAAGAAAAGCAATAAAGAAAAAGATATTGTAGTTTTGGATAAAAATAGTTATTTAGAGTTAGAAAATTTCACACAGTTATAGGAAGCACAATATTTTAACATTAGAATCAATTTCAATAAAGAGAATTATCGTTACTGTGAACTTTTACGGTCAGACATAAGATTTATGTTAGTGGAATGTGATGACAGGGTTAAGGCAGTTTAACTTTTCAGTTTTAGATCAGCCAGTGCATTGTGTTCTTCCATCATATGATTCTGTCGAGCAGCTGCACAAGCCCATTGTTTAGATCAGATCAATATCCATGCCTTGGGCAGCAATACAAGGCACTTGGCGTTCAATATTTTTCATGTTTCTTGCTTCACTCTAGTCATTCTGCAATTGCTTACCAAAGTCTTCTCATGTGGGGCTAAATTCACACCAAAACCCAAGGCCTAAACAAGTCTTGATTTGGAAAGTCATAAATGAGGCGAAAGACTTAATCTGAATTTTTTAAGCGTTCTGTGTCTTCAGATTTGTGCCATTATAAGTAATATATGATGCAAATTCTGATCAAATTTCCAGATAGGTTTTGGGGTTTAATCCATCACTTATCCTAATGCAATTATAGGAAAATGTATAGCTGGCAGGTAGGAAAATTCTTCGTGTGTTTCAAAAGGAACAAAACACTGAATAAATAAAGTATGATGTGCACTTGATGTCACATGTGTAAGATTTTTGTATGAATTCGATAACCTTAAAGTTCATTTATTGTCATTTTTTCCCATTGATGCTTAGAAGATTAGCCAACAAAACAGTTTCACTAGTTCATTGAGATTCAGAAACCCACAAGACTTCCATGACATGGGAGTCAAAAAAGGCTATGAATATTCCTTTTTAAATGATAAAATGTATTTTCCCACTATGTCTTGCTAAGTTCTTTTCCCAGTGTTGAAGTCTGTGAACACAGCCACTTTTCCTCTATTTTGGCATGTCTAGAACTTTTCTCAATTGGTTTATCTGTAGTCCTTGCATTCAAATCTAGATCTACAAATGCACCTGAACCCTCAGCAAGGGACACAGGGATGGATGCTCCTTCTTTTTAATCCCATTTGCATTCACTTTGTCACCTTGTGAAGTTATCTTTCTACTTGGTGGGCCAAATCCCATAACAATGGATTCTTACCAGAATTCAAGAAAAAGATAGCATTATGCCAAATCCCCAGACACTGTAAATATGCATCCTTCAAAAGTGAAGAGGCCATCCTAATTACAGCACTGAGGGTATTGTCCTTTATGTTTGGAAAAGTGGACCCCTGTAGCTAGCCTAATCACCTCTAAATTTCTGCTTCACATGTATTAACCCTAACTATTCATGTGTAATAGCCCTAACTATTGTTTCTGGGAAAAAAATGTCTGTATTTACCATGCTCTAGTTTTGCATGTGAAATGATACAGGATGGGCTGTTTGGGTGGAGCAGAAGGAATTCTGCAGGTAAAGCAGCCTGCAAAGGCAGACCTTAAAATGGCAATATATTGTGACAGTATTTATGTGCACTGATTGTCAACAGTTTTTGACCAGAGCTTCCTTATTCTGGGCAATTTCTTACTCTGTAGGCTGAAAGTTTTTCTCAGCTCTAAAGAAAAGTAGCAAATATACTCAAGTTAACTCATTTCACACAAAATCACAGGGGGAAAAAAAGAGTTTCGTCCAAGAAATTTGTGCAATATTTGTTTTGATTTTATTCTTAAAACTATGCTAAAAATGATCAGCCACTTAAGGAACCAGGTTAAAATATTAAGGACCTATTTTGGACCCTTTTCACTAATTTACAGATCTCTTGTGTGGTTTAATGACTCATAATAAGTGGAGAAAGGTAGCCCTAATGATAAGTAAAATAGTTAACCCCTCTATTTTCGAAGATACTATGTCTTGGTATCATTGGACTAGTCCCTTCTAATTTGTCTATTTTATACGTTAAATGTTTTGGTACAGAGTAGAACATGATGTAAATGAAACTTTTCTAGTGTTAGGGTTTTTCAACATAACTTCCAACTTTTTGATATCATTAATTGAATCTAATTAATGCTGTCTTTGTTAAATTTAAATTTATTTTGGTATTTGCTGAGAAAGGCATAATTTAGGATAAATGTGATATTATTCTCAACTTGCTATGACTCTTCTTGTGGATGTCCTCATTCTTTGACCTTACCCTTACACCTGGGGGTCTTTATTGCACTGATAACATGGACAGCCACAAACCATCTTTGTTTTCAGTGATCAGATCTATGTAGAAAGGGGGTGGAATCCTGCATAAAGAGTAAATGTAGTAATCATAACAACTTCTAACTGGGGAATGGATGTCAGCCATCATAGCCCTGTATTCCTCAGTGTCCTGGTGTCGGAAGAGTCTAAAGGGTGTGTTTCAAATTGTTAAGGTCCAGAATAATAGGAATGTAGTCTGGTGGTTTTAAAGAAAGAGTCTAATAGGTCAGAATTTCATTTAAAAAAACCAGAAATATAATTATTCAATGTAATCAAACATTCTCCCACTATGCTTGAAATTTAAACACAACAATTTTATTACTACTGAACACAGAGTGTATGTATTATTTTCTTCTTCTCTACTGCTTTGTACATCAGCTAGTTACAGCTAGATTTTAGCAACATAAGGAAAATGAGAATTATCAGAAACTTGCATTCTTCACTGTCAAAACTGTGTGATAATAAATAGTGAAGGTGGGCTCCTCAAGGCCATCCTAGAGAGAAATTTGATCATGCTACTAATCTGATCCCTTGAACATATGCTTGAAAATTAGTTAGACTTTGAAAATATGAAGAAGAGAAAACATTTATAAGTAGATGGCATCTACTATGGCAGCATCTTTTTTCACTCGCTCTCCTAGCTGCAGTCAGAATCATGCTGTATTAGAAAGATATTCTAGAATAACTTCTTCCAAGATATTCCTGGCAGGAAGTGTTTTTTCATTGAGTTTTCAATGTTCTTTTTCATAGCAATTTGTGAAACATTTAAAAACCCAGAATTTGAGTTAGGGGACTATTTGGAAGAAAAAAAAAAAGAAGGAAAAAATTACCCTATGCTTCAAGGATGAGCTGATGGAGAAAATGAAACACTCTCCAGGTTCAGCTTTCTTCTGTTTGTACATGGCAAACTCTGTGTGCTTCACAAAAAAGCATATTGTAATCCCTGCTTTGCTAAGTATTTAGACCTCAGTTGTGCAGTGCTATCTCTTGTTATGGGTCCTATACCATGATAGTGTCACTCATGTCAAAGAACTATGCATGAGAATCTTCACACAGAATTAAATTACTTTTTCACTAATTTTAACCTTAGATTTGCAAATTCCCGTCTATTCAGAAGAAGACACCTTCACAAGTTGGCCTAGCACATATTCTGCCAGACAACAATGCAACTTCATGAAGAGTGCAGTTGCTCTAACAATTGCAGTCCCCCAATCTAACAAGAATCAGTCAAATACGTCCAAATAAAAATTACATTAAGTGTTAATTTGTGATCTAACCATTTTGACAAGTAAAAATGGCAGGGAGGTCAGTTATGGCAATAACTGAAATTTGGGCAAAATTGTAATACTGGTGAAAACAAGGCAGGTTTCTGATAGGTTAGTATCTATCTAAATAAGTTAGTATAGGTTAGATAGGTTAGTATCTATCTAAACTAAATATATGTTTAGATATATAACAAGGCAGTGTGGGACAAATATGCATTAATTCTCTCCTCTAATGGACTGTGACCATTGGAATAGATGATGGCTTAGAATAAGTTTTCTTCTGTTTTATTGTAGTTCCTTTTTGCAACTTACATTGCCCCATCTGCCAGTATGGACATTGGACTTCATCAGAGGAAGAGAAACATGATTTATCAGAAAATTGACCCAGCTTTTGAGGATCTTTTTGACCCAGCAGAAGAATATATCCTCACTGTTCTGATAGAACCATGGATGAAGATGATGGAAGAAGACAAATATGCTTATGGAAAGGTAACTCATCTGGATGACACAGTGAAAAATTCTTATGACAGTGGAAGAAAACCACAAGAGCCTTCATAAACAACCCTGTTCCATTTCTAGTCAGAAAGGGAGAAGTATTATGTTTTGCTCACCCACTCCTTTCTACACAGATGAGTGGAGCAGACTGAGCTTCCTGTGGAGAGCAAACTTCCCATCCAAGAGGAAGGTGCAAGCCTCAAGGACCCCTTGGTCTGTGAATTAGGGAGGAATGTATCTTACTATGGCAAAATTTCTCTTTGCACTCAGGAAGTGTCATGTTTCTGCAATTTTACCATTGATCAAATTAAAATAAGCTGTGTTTCTTGAGCATTAGTACCGTGATGTTAGGTCCATATTAATTCTATCAATCAAGTATTTCCTGGTGTTCAGAATTAAAATGCAGCTAGTGCTTAGCATAAGAGAAAATCTGATATGGTGATTCAGCTGTATTTGCCCCAGACACTTTTTAGATAGCTGCCCTGCTTTGTAAGGTCTAACTGTGCCCCGCAGGCTTCCTGAAGCAGGTGGCTCAGTAGTCTACTCAGTTCTAATTCCAGAAAGCCTCTGAAGGCTTGAATTGAGCAGGCTCATGCAGGTCAAAGGAAATGGCTGCAATCCTGATTCTGCTTTTGAGACATCAGAAATGGTGGAGGCAGTGGTGGATGCTGTGGCTCTCTGCAGTTTATAAACTTACCTACAAGTTACCAGCTGCAGGTCAAACTTCTAATTCCAAGTCTTTAAGATCTCTCTCTTTGAAGAGAAAGTTACAATGAGAAATCAGGAGTTGGAGGGCAGGAAGTTAGTTCTTGTTCCTGGTTTTCTCCACGATGACCTTAGCATCTCCATTTTTACAGTAAATATCATTACCTACAGCTGATACTTCTGTCAGCATGTAATGAGAACATGCATGCATGCATTGCTCCTACAAAAGATTCTGAATTCCTTTTGTGGCAGTTTTGTAGTACAGTGTATTTTTGTTACTATGTTGTGCATGCATGTATGAATAACCAGGAGAACAAAGATACCCAAAATAAAACTTGACAATGATTTTTTAAGCCTATTAAATGGTGACCAATATTAAATATTTAAGAATATAGTATAAGAACAGAAAAAAAAAAAAAGGCAGTATTGCCAGCTTCAGCACTTCGCAACTGAGGAGGTGAATGAAGCAGAGGTCTTATCCACATTTTTGTGTCTAACAGCCTTTGATGAGTAGGTTGCTTTTTTTATGTAAATGTGTCTTAAGTCATTTTATATCTTAAGCCTCAGTGCAGCAATGGATTCTGCGGTTTAATCATACAATAGGAGAAAAAAAACGTATCTTGGTTTTTTTGCAAACCTCTCCCAGATAATTTCACCTGGTTCCCTAGTTTTGTATTTCATGAGGAACAGTGAACAATTGTTATCTTGTCATGTTCTTAATGTTGTTATGCTTTTGCATGTTTTTGTTTTATCTCACTTCAGTTACATCTCTTCGAAACTCAAGAACCCGAAGACTATTTGGCCCCTCCTTTCACAGAAGGCATTCCATACCTTTGTTACACTTATCACCCCCATCTATTAATTCATATATTTGCGATGAGATGCAAGCAGTACTCAAGATCTGAATGTACTAAGGATTATTCAGTGGCAGAATCATGTTTTCTGTTTTGATCTTTGCTCCTTTCCTAATTGTTCCTTGATTCTCACTGCCTTTTGACTCCTGATGAACTTTGAGTGGATGTACAATACGTAAGCTAACAGCCATTTGCAGTGATTCCAACATCTCTTAACAGAGTAAGAACTAATCGAAAGCCCAATTTGGAGATTATTAGAATGACTTAATGTTTGTTGTCCTTGAATTCAGCTGCCTTTTTATCATGCAGACACTGAAGTGTCCTGAAATCCTGAAGCTCTTCAAAGTCAATACACTTTTTTTGCCCTGTGGAATAATTTTGCAAACTTTGCTGTCTCCTCACTTACTTCCTTTTCCAGATAATTTCTGAATGTTTAAAGAAAACATCAGAGCAGATCCCTGTGAGACTCTAATAGGAACTCCACCCCATAATGAAAGTTATTTATTTCTTTATTTTGTACTTTCTACCTTATAATTAATCCACAAAGGGGCTTTCTCTCTCATCCTGTGATAACTTAATCTCCTTCAGAAATGTTGAAAATTTGAACTTTGAAAAAACCTTTTCAAAATGAAATATACTCATCCAAATACAACGGCAAAATATTCTCTTCACTTTTCAGCATCTTTTCTCAGCTTTCAGACAGATTATTTTTTCTAAGCTATTTCAGCTATAATTGTTGATGAACTGCAGAAAACCATGTAATTGATCTATGATTTTCTTAATATGAAGTTTTTGGTTACTTTCTATCAGACTAGTTTTAGTGTTTTGTAAATGTATATTTTCCATATATATTATCAAAACTAGTAGTCTAGTAGATGATGCCAGTCCTCACTGAGTCAGGTCACGGACTCAGCCACGTATTATACATCATTTTTGTACAAAAAGGACTCTGCTTTTGAGCACTCTCTGAATACAGTGTTTTTTCACTGCTTCTAGTGACCGAAGAATTCCTCCAAAGTAAGAATTGAAAATATAAACTTTTGCTTTAAATTAATGTGTATGTCAGTTTAGACCTCCTTGAGTTAACTGAGGGATAGTCTATTGCCCTTTCAGTTCAGATGATGCTTTGCTTTGCAAGTGTAGTTATGTGCAGACTTCTTGGTGCCCTAATAACATGAACATCTTAATCAGAGCATGAGAAAACAAAACAAAATACTTTTGAGTGCATAATACTTTTGTATTTTGTGCACTATATTGTTTGTGAAGAGTTATAATACCCAGATATAGCACGACCTGTTCTAGGAGGCACTAGAGTCTCTTTGTACTAAGCAAAGGCTGATGTTTAGGCACACAGTCCTTCTCAGCACAAAGACAAGGTCTGCTTTATATTTTGTTCAGTCTCTGGCTCTACTCTTCCCTTTTTTTCTACCATACAGCAGGATGTATTTGGCCCATGATGAAACAAGATATTTTAACAAGAATTAGGTGAGTCCAAAACTGTTCATTTGGGACATAGTCAGTATGTATCTACATTTTTATCTTTAAATGAACATGAAAGAAGGAGAGTTTCTTTTTATTGTTGACTCTCATCCTGCCTCTATCTGCTTTCTGTTTAAATTATATAAAAAATCTTCTGGATTATTTTCCTATTTACTTTTAAACTATGTTTTCTTTTAAAGGAAAGAATACCCAAAAGCACTTTATAACAGTGGAATAGAATTATTTTAAGCCTGAAGGCATTCAGATAACACAGTGATTAGTGGGTGTTCACATGTAGACAAAAGCATAATGAATATTAATTTAAAATCAGCCTTCTCTCTCTAGCACATAAATGCGTCTATAATAAGATCATAGCTTTCTAATCTTTGTAGTGGGTGTGCTAATCAGTATAATGCATTGGCTTAATTTTGCTAAATATCTTAGAACCTGCATTTGAATGGTTTAGTCAGCCGAGAGGCTCATCAGACTATTCCTTATTCAGTTACTTATTGTTTTCACGTAACATGGAGAACTGCTCCAGTTATATACATGAAGCTTCTAATTAAATTAAAGAACACCAATACTTTATGAGTTCTAACCATGGACAACTTATTATTTTAAGGCAAGGTGACAAGAAAGTCTGAAAGCTTTCACCTTTGTTATTTAGATATTTTAGCATTCTTATTTTAAATTTCCATTTCTGTAAATCTGTGCCACTCTATCCTTTTGACATTTCCCAGTGAGAGTCACAGTTCTAAAAACTGTTTTCCTGATTCTCAGTGACAGTTTGATACATAATTTGCTGGTATAAGCAATCAGGTGCATTTTATACAATATACACAATAGAGTATATACACAGTATACACAATAGATTATATGCACAATATAGTTTAGCAATTATTTAAATACAAAGCTATTTTTTAAGATACAGTTATTTCATGGTGTTCTGTGGAAATCCACGTTAACTTACACAGATATGAAGATTTTGTTCTACTAGAGCTTTTAATTGACTTGTTTCTCATAAATATGTAATGTCTAGTATCTTCTAAACATCAGTCTCATTGCTGCCAAATGTATCCTTTTCTATCCCCTGTCACTGGCAAGGTGCCCGCTCAGTTCTCCCCATCTTTCTATAATGTGTACTGTAGGGATGACATAAGATATTATTTTTATTAGGTGGAGTTGGTGGAGGAAACTCGACAGCTGGACTCCGTGTACTTTAGAAAGCTCCAGGCTTTGCATCAAGAGATTGGTTCCAAGAAGGATGAGGTAAGACAAGTACCTACTAACAAAAACAAACTCATTTTTCTACCAGAAAGGGTTGAGTATCAGCAATGAAAGACTGACTACATACCAGTCTGGAGAAGCTAGTAGTCTGACTTCTACCATTAATTCTGGGGAATGATTGACAGCTGTTGTGTTAATTACAAATGTAGGTCTTCTGTCAGTAATGTCAGCATTAGACCACGGTATGATTGGAGGCAATAAAAGAGATTCCACTAAAGTCTGTGGAATGTATTTTGGGCCCTTAATCTTGAGTAAATACCTACATTCCAAGTAAATTACAGGTATATATTGGTTTATTTGATTATGGAACCTGGTATGTTTAAAGCAAACATAAAACTAAAGCTGATTAAGAGCTGGAGCCTTAATTTATTTTCTCATCAATCAAAAGCTGTTCTACAGAGACAGAAGTTATCTAATGCAAGGATTATCAGATTGAGCAAAACATAGAGATGAAAAAAGCAGTTATGCAAGTGAAAGAATTTCTTCCCTCAGAGTACTGTTGCTGACACTGGTCTGCCATCTTGCCCTGATGCTCTCAAAGAAGATGAGCAAGTTCCCAAAGAATTAACAGGTCCTAATCTATCTGACCTCATCCATGACAAAGACAAGTTAGAACACTTCTGGACTTTTCTTAATGAGCATTCTGCTGGGTAAGTTTCTTTGGTTTTGTTATTTTTCCCATTTATAAGTTCAGAAGAAATCTTTGCTGGGGATCTTGGCTATCTAAATGTTCACAGATTTTAGTATTTTTAAAAAATGTGTTTGTATATTTATGAAATACACATGCACATTGTTCAGACAACTGACTTGCCTTAACATTTTGGGGTAAAAATTCTCCCTACATAACATGTTTGTAGTACAGTTCTGCATTCAGTTTCTGCTTTGATTAGTGGCAACGCCCTGAGTAGAGCAATTAGCCTACAGTGAATAAAAATTTCTCTTTTTTAGTACAGATTCAATTTAGTAAGTTTTAAAAATTAAAGCTGGGCATTATAAAAATGTACAAATAGAAGACAGACACATTATTCTTATAGTGTGAGAACTAGTGCAGTTTTGTGTTTGCACTGATCCAAACAGAATTAAGGACCAGTTTGTAGCAGATACAGTTTATGCAGGGTTTTTGAAAAAGTGAGCCCATTTGTTTAAAAGTGAGCATCTAAACGGAAGTTCTAGTTCTAGCAGAAGTAAATGTGACTTTGCCACACCCCCCTACCCCCCCCAAGCCCCACACTAATCTCTTTCTATCCTGTTTTAGGAAAAGGCAAATATACTTTTTAAGTAACTGCTAGCAAGTTCTGAAACTGTCACTTCCTTCCTTTAACCTGGGTTCCCATAAGCTGATGCTTTGCATATTGCCTCTTGTTTCTAGTCAAGCACTGCTGTCATCTTAGGCCAGATATTGGTCAGCTCTTCTGCAAGTGTCCAGAGATAGACATCTAGCACAGCTCTTCTGGCCAAACAGTGTCATCACTTCTGCAGGTCCCTATATGCAAATGACTTCTGAGTTAGTTATCTAGACCAGTGGTCTCCAGACATTTTTGATTGTGCACCCTATCAGTAAAAAATTTTTGAGCATGCACCCTCGATATATGTATATTTATTTTTTATAAATTATATACATGTGCTACTGAAGTTCTATTATTTTCTTACTGTTCCCCAATGAATCATTTCTTTGCACACCCTGCTTTGGAGACCATTGGTCTAGAGTTTGCCTCTAACTGGGTAAATGGCAGAAATCACCAGATAACAGGTCACTGGCTAAGATCAGATCTTGGACAGGTACACTGAATTACCCTTGGGACTTCCCTCCTCCCTGTTAATCATAGACAAGTCCCATCTTACATGACAGACCCAAGCAGAGAAATATTTAATTTATGGAGAAATTTTCCTTTGTAAAAATTCATAATGAATTAAAAATTTGAAAAAGTCTCACAAAACAACACTGTTTTGTGCTCAACTAGAGCTGAGCCCAGACCTAGTAACTCTGAAGTCCAGATGGCATACTGTAGTTAAGTTACTATAAGCTTGAAGTGATCCTAGAATTAATGCAGTCTAGAAAATTTCAGCAAAAACCAACAAATATGTCATTTGCTTCTTAATCAAAATTTATAGTTTTGTTATCGCCTAATTACAAGTGATCCAAGTTTCAGGAAGGACAGGCAGAGTACCTCAGCACAAATTCTTGTATGAAGCTGATGGAGTTCCATCAATGAATATTTTGTTAAATATACAGGACATATTCACACAATTGCAAAACAGTTACTTTACCCATTACTTTGGGTTAGTGATTTACCACTTATTAGTCTTGCCAGACTGACTATTCACATGCTCCTATCCTTTGAAAGGAAAAAGTAGAGTATGGTTGAACAAGCCACCACTGTAAACAGTTTCACGTAACACACATTCCAATTATATATATATATAAGATGGACATAGTTGATTGTTTGTCATTGGCAGATGCCAAGGAGTAATTCCATAAACCACAGTGACTTGGATCACTTGCATTTGGGTGAACTTACGTTGTGATGAACTAGCAAAAGAAAGAATTTCAGTCTCAATAGGACTTCGGTCTCAAAATACTTTTGAAAGTGGACATCTATTCTTAAATCACTTAGATGCTTTTGAAAATTTTATTTATAGATCAATGCTTTGAAAAACCCAGTTACGAACTGAAGGGAAAAGTGAAACAGATTTGTCTTAATTTAATGTTTCATATTTCTTGCTGCAAATATAGTGAATGTCCTCATTAAAGTACTCACAAAACTTCAGCTAATAAGATACTATCAGAAAACAGTCTGTAAATTAAACTGAAACTGTAGGTGTGTCACTTATTCTGTCCTCTGGTTTAAAGAACAAAACCAATATATGTTCCATTAAAACAAACTTAAATTAATAGTGTACACACAATCAATTATGAACAATATATAGATTTAAGACTTGCATCTGTGATTAATTATCATTTACTATGAATATTGAAGTAGTAGAACCAGTGATTTAGGGACAGGCAGCCTACACAAAGCCATAGAAACAAAACCTACCCTAAATTGGTTTTGTCTGATTGACTGCAGACTGACTTAAGCTCTAGCACTTCACACAGGGTAGGAACAGGGTGATTTCTGGGACTGATGTTTCCAGATGTCATCCCTGCTCCTTTCTCAGGCAATATGACAAGGAGGCAGAACAGGAGGTGTCAACTCATCTCTTGGTGGCTCACAACCTCAGTACTGCTTCAGATTCTCATCTGTTTCATTTTTTATTCTCTCTGTGAGGTCTGCACTATGGCTCTGGTTCACAGTCCCTGCTGGAATTAGCAGCAAAACACTGTGGAGGTTACTTCTTTCAGGGTACCCCACATGGGACCCTAAAAGCGGTCTCAAAGACGTGTTTGATCTGCCTGTTCAACAAGTGCCATGGTCTCACCAGATGGTACTAGCAAATTAAAAATGACATAAAATTTCAGTCCAATCTGACCTGGTATTTAGGACTTGAACATTTTGGTGGCTTGTGGTTAAACTAATAACTCTCCAGAATGTTGATGAAATTAACTCAATATTGAAAAAACATTCTGTTTAAATTTGTTTGTAGCATGGATCTCATGTGCTGGCTAGATATTGAACAGTTTAGAGAGATGCTCCACAAGGATAAGGAAAACTGGGAGGAAAACTCTGAAAACATTAAAAACAAGTACTTCAACAAACAATACTTCTTTGGACCCAACAGCCCAGCTACCAGAGAGCAACAAGAACAGGTACCAGTTATAAAACTGTTCATAGAAAAAAATCACACTGAATTTGACTGAGATAAATGTCCATAAGCAGCTTTGCTCCAGATTTTCCCCTGGCTATCTCCTAAAATTTTACCTATATTTTCGGCCAGAAATTTGGTTCTGGTTGCGGCAGTCCCTTCCTTCCTGTTCGGGCTCTTCCTCTCACTCTCCTTACAGAATATCTCTCTTAAACCCTGATCTGAGGCTGCAGCCAGCGCATGCAAAACAAAGCTCAGAAAAAGTGTAAAAATGGCTGTCAGGTAGAGTGACTTGTTCCAGGTTCCTTTTTTAGTAAGGCAGTAAAGCCACAGACAGCAAGTCTGAGCTGTGATACTCTGATATGTCTTGATACTTAGGAAATTTTTTTGGTCAAGCTGGGATAGTATTTGCTGGAGTCTGTATTCTATTATAGGTAGGGACAAATGTAATCTGTTCCCTTTTATGAAAAGTACATGTGAGCCTTGGGTAAACATGCATTAAATGCTTTGCTTACAGTTAAGCTCATGCTTTGCTAAATCAAGGATGCAGAAAGACAGAGGATTTTTGGTGTACACAGAAGTTTATGTCATGTGTTATTGTATTTGGATTGCTCAGATAATTCATTTAGGTGGAGGATGGGGACAAATCCTTCAGGATCAACTATCGGCAACGGTTCTGCTAGAAATTCAGCAATGCGTCCAGAAGAGATTAGAAGAACAATGGCTGCCATTGTTCCTGGCAGATGAACACCATCGGGTGGAGGGACAAGCAAAGGTAGTTTTTTAAGAACAGCAACACATCCAAGCATTGCTTGTTGTTTGGCTCATAATTCACTATTGGGATAAAATGGTTCAGAGGAAAAGCAGCTCACAACTCACATTCAGTTAATATTTAAAGAGACACTGTATGTAGCATGTACAGGTTGAAGCATTTAGCCTGGTAACTGTGAAGGCAGCTCCTCTGAAGGCTTAGTCTAGCTGACAGTATTATTGTTCTGTCCTAAATGTGAAGAACCTAGTGTTAGTTCTGCTGCCAGCCAAGATGCCAGGAGAGTAATCTAATCTTTGCTGTAACGCTTCACTGTCTATATGACATTTTGCCCTAGCCATACCCTTGCATACAGAAGAAATGCTGTTTTGTATAAAGGATTTGCCCAAGGGGACAAGAACACAAGCAAATGAGTGGGCTTTCCATGCTGTATTCTCTCTCTCCCTCTCTTTTATGCTGCCTGTATTCTCCCATCTGGAGCTGTGGTGCCTGTAGAAATTACGCCAGGGCTTGTGAAATCTGCTGAGTGGGGACGTTAGCTGCTACAAGACCTGTCCCAATTGGTTACTTCAGAAAGTTGCCAGAAAACTGGGGATGAGGAGCCTTTCACTCCTGCTGGCTTATTAGAAGGACTGGGGAATGGGCAGAGCTAACATCTGCCTTTTATGAGTGTGCCTGTGTGGCTGGAATCTATGCAGGGAGGTCATCCCGATGGTGACAGATGCAAAATGACTTGGCTTTTTGCACTTCCACAACAGCTCTGAAATACAAATGTCACATCAGAAGGAAACTTGACAGTTTCACCAAGCAGATACATATGCACACTGCAGTGATTCATAAAATTTGTTTTCTATCCTCTTTAATATCAAGAAGGTTATCAGAAGTGTTGTTGGAAGTGCATATGAACTGTATCCTTTTCATTGATTCAGAGCACTAAGCAATTTGAGAAGTATAGGTTCTGATAAGACAAATAGTGATTTTAATAAAGAATATGTTAATTAGAGCAAAATTTCCTAACCCTCTGCCCTTTTCAGCTGATCTCTGCCTCCTTTACAAGCCCTGGCACAAGACCATGCACTAAGGCTAAGCTGCTTCCAGGTCTGGAAGCTAGCTCATGCATCTTCTTGCACCTGCTACACTGTGCTGGCAGGGAGAATAGCCCACACAGTTTGGAAGATGCTGTATTCAACAGTTTATAGAAATACATACTTCTAATGAGCTTTTAGTCTTTCTACTCTATTGATGTCTGACTTCTCTTTTCCCTTTCTTATTGCAAATTCAGAGGATTAAAAGGTTCTTTGAAGAAAGTATTTTAGAAGAAATGAAACCAGATGACATTCTCCAATTGGCTTCATATTTCACAGTGACCAAACACTGTGGGCATGCTATGTAGTCCTTTTTCAGAAAATCTGCCCTTGATTTGAGGTGTATTTTTTCCTACAAAGAAGCTGTGGAATCAAGTCTGTGTTTCTGATACAGCTGTCCAAAGGAACCAAAACAATCTCATACCAAAAAAAAGAAAAAAAAGTCCCAAATTTCTTCCTAACGTAATTGATCTCTCAGAGCATTATGGATAAGGTAAATCAGTGGAAGAGTGCAGTCTGACTGCTATTGCCTATTGTCTTCTTTAACTCCCGTCTTGATGAGCACGAGCTCATTTATGGCTAAATGAGGGATGGCGTTCAGTGTGGGTCCACAACAAGATTCAGATATAAACATCCATATGAAGATATATCAACTATAATAGTTACTGGGCTGAACATGAAACAAGAAGAGTTAAAAAAACCAATTATAATCTTCTGTTCAATCGCAGATAAGGGACGTAACTGAAGATCTTTCACGACAAAAACAGAAGACGACTAGGCTGCGGAAGGTAAGTGAAGTTTCTTGTCTCTTGTGTCTGCAGTTTCACTGTCTCTTTCATTTGGACCTTGCACATCCTTCACAATTTCCTTGCTGACAGTGTGTGGCCCAAATGTAATGCTGTTGAAAGCAGGCATGATTGTATTGGCTGCAGTGGACTGATTACTCACACCACTGGTGAATTTAGCTCCCTGCTGGCTGTTCATGGTAAATTTCTCTCCCTTCCTGGCTGGGGAGGTCATACTTGAAAAAAAACATGTCTTTTGTCCTGGGCTTTGGAGTACTAACCCTCCTCAAACTGATATTGTACCTTTAATTCACATTTATCTGTGTTTTGCATGCAATGGTCTTATTGGGACAAGCTGTTCATTCCAGCATCTGGTAGTTTATTTATTATTGCGAGTGGATTATGTGCAGACACAAAAGAGAATGTGAAGTATGCAGTGGAGTGGGCAGGTTTAATCGTATCTCACAGTATCTGTTTCATTCAGATTGTATTTTAATCTTACGGTACTGAGATAATATTAATTTTAAACATCTTAAACCTTTGTAATAATACATTTCATCAGATATTCGCCAGTTTTTTCCTCTTGAAGAGCAGTGAACTCTTTGTGATTGCCAGCACACAAGTTGTGTACATTTATTCGGTTGAACTTTTGTTGTCTGTTGAAATCAAACTGGAGACCCGGTCACCAATTATTCATGCAAACCATTAGCTCAAAAGGGATCCAAAGTGCATGTGGGTTCTGTTAGCTGAGTTTTCCCTTTGTCTGTTTGTCAGGAAGATGGTTATTTTCTTTGTTCTGCTTCAAGGTTGACCCATAAAATAAGCAGTGTTCATATATTAGTATAGGGATCGGAGCAACATTTTGTTCTTCCCTTCATGCATATGCCCCAAGGCACGTTTTCCAAAAAGTTGCCTAAATCCTGGTCACAGGGGGCAGAACATGACTGGAGAATTGGAAGAGAGGCGAGAAGGCCCCACCTTACTCTCTGACTTGAGCTGACTTTATTTTGACCAAAGGACCTTTTGGACAGCCACCACTCACCCTCTTGCTAGGGCAGGCTCCCACCCCTGGCAGCCTCCATGGCAGGACGCAAAGTATAATCCCTGTTTTTAAGAGAAGCTGCAGAAAGACCTTCAGGTTAGAGTCAGATTTCCAGGGCTGTCTGCAAGAACTAAAAATGCCTTTGTCCTATGCTGACCATTGAACAGCACTCCATCCCTCCAGGACTTCAAGAGTTTTATACCACTGTTAGAAGATAGTTATCATTCATCCCTCTGATAACAAAAGTGGGTTGTTTGGCTTGCTTCTCAGTGACAACACAAGAACTGTTTGTTCAGGAAGGCAGGCCAGCCTAAACTCATTTCAAACAAACTGCCTCTGCATAAGCCATATTTCCTTCTCCACCCTTTCCTGGCTGCCTACCACTCTGTGCTTTGCAGCATGTCTCGATGACTTTGAAATGTCTTGATGGCTTTAAATTTTCTTTTACTATTGATAGCTTTATTCCACAGAGAGCAAACTCTCCAGCTTCTGTTGGTGATCATGGCAACACATTTCAAAGCTCATTTTGTTGGTGAGATCCCTGTCAGAAGCATTTTACAACTTTAAGCTATGTGGTTTGTCTGTGTCTTTTTCTTTGTTGTTTGTTTGCAGAAAACTCAAACTGTTCTCTAGAAAAGTAGCCTGTTGCCATAATCAATAACAATAGCTGTTTCCATACTTTATAGTATGTAGTCATATGGTCTAAATCATTGTCAGTCATTTCCTCTCCCATCACGTCTTCCAAAAAATGCTGCCCAAACCGAACTGGAAAAAAAAAGAAGAAAGAAGGAAAGAAAGAAATGAAACCTTGCCACATTCTATTCTACCCGTGCCATAAACTCATAAACTACTGAAAGCTAGGGTCAGTGCAAAGATAAGAATCAGACAGTTTATGTTAACTATTGCCTTTGTTATTGCTTTCTGAAACAAAGTTTATTTGGTGCATTTATTTCTTCTTTTGACAGCATGCGAACAATAAATGTGTTTCTTCATCTAGTGAAGTAATTGCTTTCCGCAAAGCACTGTTGAATCCAGTAACAGCCAATGAATTTCAACGTTTTGTGTCACTGCAAGGAGACCTACTGGCGAATGGATTGCTCTTTTGGCAAGAGGTCCAGAAGTATAAGGTACAGTGGCAAAATGGAGCAAGGGAGTATCATTCAATTTGTAAGCAAATACATTCAATACTGCATATTAGCAGAATTTTAACAAAATATCTCTAAGTATTTTCTTGTTCATTGTAAAAACTCTTTCACTGTTTAAACTTTTTTTCTTCTATGAAAATTCTCACTTCTTAAGGGTAGATATTTTAAATTACTTGAATGTATTATTCCTATATTTCTTTATGTTTTTCAAACTGTAATATTCTGAATCTCTAAAGGGACACTACTAACTAGCTAATGCTCAGATTTTGGTATATTTCTACTGAGCAGTAGAAAATATGCAAGCATTGAAATGTTCATTCTGTCTTTCTAGTTGCATACTGTTAAACAATGGGATTATTGCTGAATCCAGCAATCACTCAAAAATCAGAGAAAACTTAAATTCAATCAAATGTACAGATGTAAAGACAGTATCTCCACAAAAAGCTTATATGTACAGTGCAGAACCCAGCTCCCTTGCATTTTGTACAGTCACTTTTGACTGCAGCTGAAGACATGACAGTGATGAAATGCAATGGGGAAGGTCAGCGGGGATTTCCTCTCTCCCAAATACATGACCCTTTCTGAAACTGCTGCTCTGTGGGATGAAACACAATGGGAAAACTCTGGAGGGAGCTTTAAAATCACTGCAGTCTCTTAGCAGCACCCTGGACTGAGCACAGGGGCACCACAGATCTTTCACTTGTTCCTCATTCCTTTTGCTTCTGGGATATTGCTGATGCGAAAGTGCTACGACAGTGCAGAGCCTTTCTTGAGCTCCTAACCATAGGCTGTGTGCACATTGCATGCAGGGAGCATGAGGTTAGAACATGCTCAGAAATTAGGAGGTAAACACACCTGATGCTGCAGTGGCACATGCATCAGCATCAGCACTGGAGATCCTGCTGTAGGCATATAGGTGTAATTTCATTGTTTAATTTTACACATTTGAATTTGGGGTCTGCTTAAGAAGCTGATGCTCCTCTGTTTCCAGGGCAATCTCCCCTCCTCACAGAGGCTCAGATCCCCAAACAAGGAATCATTGGCTGAAATGCTCTCTGGGGGTGCTGCTGTCTCATTTTTAGAATGAATAGCTTAGACTAGAAGCTTGACATGAAGGCACCTGAAGATCCATGCCATAAACCCTTCTCAGATTTATGACTCTTCATTGCTACATTGTGGAGGACATGTGGAGTATAGTTTAGATTTTTCTTTGTGGACCTACTCTCTGAAGAAAGGCTTCATTGTTTTTTGTCCCACCCCCTCTCCTTCATTTGTTAATTTTACTTGTCTTCTTATCAAGAAAAAGTACAATTTGACCATATTTCCACATGTATGCGGTTTGTCATGGTTGGCAGTTGATGCTCTTTATAGAAGCAAAGGGCTAGAGTAATAGGAGTGTCGTGGGTCAGGCTGAACTGGAGGCACATTGCCAAAGACGTGGGCAGCATTTTGCACAGTGCATACTTGTATTGTCTGAGCTCTATCATGCCATCAGTTTATACCGAACTCCCTCTAGGAGTCAATGACTGCATCGCTCCCTGTAACCCACCAGGCTGGAGGCACATCTTGGGACAATCACAAAACTTTTTTTATTTCTTAAACAAATACAAAAAAAGATAACTCTGTGGATCATTTCCATCTGCTCCTCTGTGCTCATGTCTCACCCCCCTTCATATCATATGGCTTGTTTGTCTTCCCTCTTACTACAGCTCTCTGCCTTTTCTTCTATGTTAGATGAGCAAAGGAAGCCATAATATATTCTTAGGATATATTGAATATGCTTTGGTATTGCCTTACTTTGTTCATTGTAGCTGTTATCATTCCTTTTTTCCTTCACAAAACTATTCATAATAATAGAAGCCAGCTCTTTCGCATACCACATTTCTGGTTAAAAGCCCTGTTTTTAATTTCTTTGCAAAGTAAATATCCAGCCTCCTATACCAAAACTAAATGCATATTCTTCATTTAGAGCTCTTTTCCTGGAAATTCTCTAGAGGGTTCATTGTGTCTCTAGTAGATATATGAGATGATCTCCTAATGTTATAGAAATTTCTTGGTACTTATGAATAGATGGAAGGTTCGTGTTCCAAAGCATTTGAAGGGTGTTCTTTGAATTATTTTTCCTTCTTGTCGAAGTCCAATTGTAGCACTGTCAGAGCGTGAAGACACAGTAATAACAGGCTTTACAAGAACAATAGGATCACATTAAAAAAGGTAGCAAACCTCTAGTGTTCCTTTGACATCTGAGCCTTGTAAGTTCAGGTTTACTTTATTTTCTGTTCTGCACAGAGTTTTTTCAAACACTGAGGTTTTGGGAAACTAGAAAATCTTAATGAATGGTGAAACTAGCAGATTTCAATGAATGGAAGATCATACTGGTAGTTTAGGGCATGCCTTTGTCTTTTAGTTACCATGGGTTTGCTAGTCATAGCAGGCTCATTGTGAGAATCAGCGCATTTCACACCTGTAGGTGTGTTTCTCTTTTCAGAAATGCCTCCTATTTGACAGTAACATACTTAGACTGAATGCAGGATAAATACTATCCTGTTTCATTAAAACATGCAGGCAGAGATTATCACCTAAAAGCGAAGATTACTATTATCTGCATTTGCAAACCAGAAGGCCTGTTTATGTCTTAACTATGTCTTTGACCATGCACATTTGCTATAAGAATTTTGTCCTATATACTGAAAGGATCTACTGTGTAATTATTTTTGTATGACTATTACTCTTTGATCAGTGGACCCCTGGAAAGGGCCTTGCCTCTCTCTCTCTCTCTTTCTTGACTGAATATGCTATTTTTTATCTTTCAGGACTTGTGCCATTCTCACTGTGATGATGCCACAATCCAGAAAAAGATCACCGCTATTATTGACTGCTTTATTAATTCTGCTATACCTCCAGCTTTGCAGATTGACATCCCAATGGCACAAGCAAAGAAGATTTTGGAGCACAGGAGAGAGCTAGGACCTTACATTTTTAGAGAGGCACAGGTAAGAAGCTGGGAGAGCCTCTGTAATGGGTCTGGCTAGAGTCTGTGTGTCTGATTTTAAGGAGAGTCTTTGTTGCTTATGTGACAATTTGGACTCCATACATAAACATGGGCATGAAGGAGAACAGTATAGTAATGCATTTCAATGAAGATTGTACGGTGGAGATGACAGAAAGGCTTCAGATTTACTGCTCAATAAACTGGGCAATCTCTGACAGCTGGCAAGGTGTTACCCAAGACTGTGTTAGGAATTCCGCCAGTAGAAATCAGTTATGTCTATGTTTTTAATTGCTCACTCTTTACCACTTGATTAATGCAAGCAAATTAATTTGTAGCTAGAAAGTTTGCAGGTTTTGTAGTTTGTGAAAAAAATGCAGGTATGAGTAAAGCACAAGACAGCTTCACTTACTGAATGTCTTTCCCTTTATTACAGAAAGTCTGTATTAAATGGCTGTAGACAATTTTCTCTCTGATCTTCGTACTAATCAGACTGAACAGGAATTTGTGAACTTTACTATAGACTTACTATTTTCTTATTCCTCGTTACTGTCTTCTCTGTTCAGTCTTCTAAACTTAAGAAAGCTAGTTCTTCTTCTTTTCCTTAAAAATCATCGCCAACACCTTTAAGCATCAACTGTGAGTTTATAGAGTTTGGACCACAAAAGACGAATGGTTTGTCAGAGAAAAGAGTACTTACAGGTCCTAAGAGAAATAGAAGTGTCATTTCAGCCTGTGTAAAACCCACTGAACTCCAGAAATGTGGTACAAAACCAAGGGAAGAACTTAGCCAAAAAGCTGTGACAGGAACACGACAGGGACTCGCGTCACTTTCAAGTCCAGAAGCAGTGAGGTGCTGAGCATGTTTGGCTCCTTCGAAGCCCAGTTTCTCAATGAGAATTAAACATCTAAACAAATTGAAGAATGTGAGCCTTTGTACGTGCAACAACAGAATTCACTGAGCCCCTCTGTTTGCTTTTCTAAAATTGTTTTTCTTATTCTAGTTCAAAAAAGACCCTGTGAGAGATTATATCATTTAGAAATTATCCAAGATTTGCTCATAGATCTGTTATGTGGTTTAAGAGCCTTTCCAGAGGCAAAAAAGTATTTCCTTTCTCTTAAGGAGGGGAAAAAGCCCTCTTCCTAATGAACTGAATATCTGAAATACTTGAGCAGAACAGCGGTGCAAAAGCAATTCTACTGGTGTATATGTTATCAAGAATACTTGTAAAAAATGATGGATGCTTTCATTAATGCAAACAATTGTTTAGAGAAATATATAAAAAAAGAAAGTGCCTTTTAGCTGTGTTTTAGGAAGATTTCTCACCAGTAATAAACACACTGATGAAAAGCATGTGCAGAGCAAAGCTGGGCTGAAATGTCAGGACACAGTACGTGGGAGGAACAAGGCTGTGTATTGAAAAAGAAATAGTTATTTCATTCTCATGGTAAACTACATTTTATTTTACAGTAAACTTTTCTTAATATAGTCAAGATTGACTTTCTTTTCCTTCTGCACAGATGAGTATTTTTGCTCTTCTGTTTAAATTTTGGCCAAAATTCTGTAAGCTTCAAAGCAATTTGGCTACTGACAAAATTCTACTTGCCTTGGAGAGAAAAAAGGGAAAAAAGATGCAAAAGAAGGAAGATGGAACAGCAGAGGTAAGGTTTGCAAATTTTCGGGTGACAGCTGACAACTGCATAAAAACTCCTTCATGAGCAAGCACATGTGGATTCAAATATCTCTTTCTCAGCCTGATCCAAAGCTACCAACATCTTTTTGTTAGAATTCAAGCTTTACATGTAACCCAGTCCTAGGGTGATTAGTTCCCTATCCTTCAATGCATGTACATATGTTTGTCTTGAAACAGATGAGCCAGTGGAATACTCCTTTTGTTAAGCAGAGAGGAAAATGTATTTTAGTCATCTTTTGTGCCAAGAGAAGAGTGAAAAAGGGGGCTGAATTTAAAAAAATATAAATCTATGTATGGTCCATGTGTACAATGGGTAACTGCAGCCCTGTTTGCAGTTTCAGTATGCATTGTTGTATTTTAGAATATACAGTTCTGGGTCACTATTGAAAGCTAAACAAAACAAAACCAAACCAGATTTCATATCTATTTTTCAGAGGAAGCATCTGAAAAGTCTGCACATTATTAAAAAAAAAAAAAAAAGTGCTAATTGCTTTGTCTTTGTCTTTTCTTGAATATTTCTCAGCTTTGACAGTGAATTTGTTAGACTGCTCACAATGAGTTTCCAGACAGTTTCAGTGTGTTAACAGAACTGTGACCTCTACAGAGGAATGCTTGCTTGTAAAATTGTTTTTCTTGGAATTTCATTATTAAAATATAATGGATTTCTTTTTCTATTGATTATAGGCTTTGCAAAAGTTTATTTTTTACAAAATGTAATTGTTTGGCCAGCTTTGAGGAAAGAACATTCATTTAAGGGCAGAGAAATTATTGGACTTGCATCATAAGTAGCATTAAAAGACCTTTTCATATTTTAAATACCACGTACACATGTGTTGAGATGTTACTCATTATGAGAACCACATGAGTACCTGGACAGGTAAAGACATGTATGCCCATAAGAACATGTACACATTGTGATCCTCTTTCAGACACATGAAAACTGAGGATCAGTGAAGCATTACTCAAGGCCACACACCAGTGTCAAGTGAAGCCTAAAATCCAGGAACTCCTGTTCCTTTCTCCAAAGTACATTGCCTCCTTACAGATATATCTGGCAAGGCCACTGGCAATACTTACAGTACAAGAATGCAATATTTCAAAGTAATGCACTTCTGCGTTTTCATAGACTTATATTTTCCATCTGTTTGTTGCCTCTCTATAAGATTTCTGATTAAGATCAAGGAAGTAAAGAGCAAACCTTGGCCAGGAGGACAAAAGCTCAGCTTTTATGGAGAACAAATGGGAAAGGTGAATTACCCTTCTAAGCTGGGAAATAGGCTAAGAAATTTTAGAAAGTGACAAGCAGAGAATGCACTTTAGTAAACAGTCTGCAGTCTACTCTCACCAAAAAAATATAAGTAAACCAATCACCTTGTAAAATTTCTTGAAAGAATAGGTGGAACAGGTAAGTATTTTAAACCCTTTTCCCTTTCTATTACTGTTTAAGGAATTTGCTATTCCCTGTTCTCTTGCCTAAGATTTCTGTCCCCTCGGTAATAAAACTATTCAACTGATTCAGTATCCCTGAAGAATACTGATAAGGTTCATCTAAAATAAGTGATAGCAGGTTCACTTGGCATCTTGCAGAAGGTGATGATATCTTGGCATTTAAAATAATGTCTGTGCTCCCCAGTCTTCCAGGCTCATGCTGAAGGACAGTAAAGCTCTGGCAAGGGTTAGAAACAATATTTTTTTATATATATATCCCCCACCCCTGGCCCCACAAATCAGTTGCCATTTTGGGTTTATGTCAAACAGAACAATCAGGATCCTGAAGGAGAAATATTACTTTCTCTTTCCTCACAAATTTGTCCCTAGGGTGCCAAACCTACCTGGGCTTGCCTCAATTTCTGAACTGACTGGGTAGGAGTTGGACTTTTATGTAGTATAATGGAAAAAGTGGTCAGACAAGGAGGTTTCCACTGGACAATGATGCATGACTTAGTATGACTTAGTATTGTTTGACAATAATTTTTGTGTGTGCCTAGTTGTTCTTTATGGAGCAAACTGTATCAAAGGATACTCTGCAATTGACTCAGGGCAAGGGAGGAGTGGCTGACAGCTGCTCTCCCCACAGCGAGGGACGCCAACCAAGCACAGTACAACACAAAGACCTCTTATCTGGAAAGCAGGAAGTGGTAGGTACAGGGTGAAGTAAGCTTGAACATTCAGTATAATGTGATTACTTCAGTATAGAGCTGAAATAGTTGTTTTGAAAGATACTGCCTTGGGAGAGTACGGTTTGCTTCTCCTTTTTCACATATTTGCCCTTAGTGTGGCACAGCTACATGGACTCATCTTTGACTCATCTGTGGGTTTGTTCCTTTATTAACTGCTAGATCCATATGACACATACTTAAAATACTTTTTACATATATCCTTCCCCCCAGCCGTGGCCCCACAAATCAGTCGCCATTTTGGTTTTATGCTAAACAGAACAATCATGTTCGTGAGGGAGAAATACTACTTTCTCCTTCCTCAGAAATTTGTGCTTGGGGTGCCAAACCTACCTGGGCTCACCTCAATTTCTGAACTGACTGGGTAGGAGTTGGACTTTCATGTAATGCAACAGAAAAAATGAGCAGACAAGGAGGTTTTCACTGGACAATGATGCATGATTTAGTACGACAGTATTATTTTACTATCTCAATAATTTTTCTGTGTGCCTAATTGTTCTTTATGAAGGAAACTGTATCAAAGGCTACCCGGCAATTAACTCAGGGCAGGGGAGGAGTGGCTGACAGCCGCTTTCCCCACAGAGAGGGACTCCAACCAAGCACGGTACAACACAAAGACCTCTTATCTGGAAAGCAGAAAGGGGTAGGTACAGGGTGAAGTAAGCTTGAACAGTCAGTAAAATGTGATTACTTCAGTATAGAGCTGAAATAGTTGTTTTGAAAGATACTGCCTTGGGAGAGTACTGTTTGCTTCTCCTTTTTCACATATTTGCCCTTAGTGTGGCACGAGCCATGGACTCGTCTTTGGCTCATCTGTGGGTTTGTTCTTTCATTAACTGCTAGATGCACATGACACATACTTAAAAAAATATTATTAGTCACTTTTTGCAGACCGCCTTGATGCCAGTATTTGTAATTTGTTGTATATACAACTGCATTTTACCTCCAAAGTAGATTTTGGATTTTTTACTTTCAAGTGTAGAAAATAGTTTCAACTTCCGCTGTAAATCTGTACTTACTTTTTCCATGCCCTTGGCAGAGAAAGGTAAAACCATAAGCATTGATTTTCCTTTTCCATATTTCCCTCACCTCTGTTTAATCTTCTTAGCAGTAAGCTTATTTGTTAATAAGTGATGCAATGTCATGGGATATGACATTGCCCTAACATTGCCTAATTTATTATTCAAGACATTATTAAAGACCTCACTTAATTCACCATTCCCACTGAAAAAGCTTGCAAATATAAACAGCAGTGTATTAGTATACATGCTACTGCTATATTTGCTTTGGCATCCCCATTCCATCAATTGAGTGGGCCACAGACGTTAGTAAGCTTGCTTCTGGAAAGAAGTAAAACATCACATTGCCTCGGCAGTTCTACACCCAAAAGTCATCCTTATAGATGATGGGCTCATCGGACAGTGGGTGTGATGAGGAAGGAAAGGCACCTTTTTAGAGTTTTGGTATCATTGGACAGAATGTGCAAAGATGCAGCCTTAGTAAAACACTAAACCAACATGAAAATGACAAATAGTTTGTCACCAGACCAGCTTACCAAGGGCTACAATGCATTGTCCTTTACTGTGAATGTTTTAAATCAGGGTGCCTGTTTTCCTAACATGTATACTGTAGTTCATTCACAGATACTGGACCAAGCTGGAATTAATCATGACAAATCCTATGTTCTACATTTATAACTGAGGCCAAATTAGAGCATCACAATGGCCTCTCTGTCCTTAAAATGCGTTCTTTTTCAGATCTGCGCTCTCACTTAGCTATGTTTTAGAGCAGGTATTGAAGCTGAAAGGATGGTAGTCTGCAGGAGTGCGGAGGTCAGGAAATTTTGATTGCAACAAAGAAATGCTTTTCAAACTTCTGCTACTTTTTATTATGCCAATGTGATGAATTATGAAACTGGGCATTACAAAACGTTACTGCATATGACACTATCTTGTTTCCAATGTTAATTTTTCCTTCCCCAGATTTAGCATTTTCCTTTAGCTCAGTAACTATAATTTCCATCCAATTATGAGTTCTTATTATTAGCAGGGTAAAGAAGTGGGGACAAAACCTGGGACAAAACCCATCAGTCTGCTAAGCAGTGCTTTCACAGATGAGACTGGTGTGGAAACAGGACGAGCACCATTTTCAGTTGGACATGAGTCACAGGTGAATAATAAACATGTTGCTATAGATGTCATCATTCAAGAGAGGGGAAATGTCTTGAAAGAATGGGAGGGTGGAGTTTGGTTTTAAATGCTACTGTCACATGGTTCTTCAATAATTATCCATTTTTCTACAACTAACTTCACTGTTAACAAGTTTACCTACCTTATAGGTGATACTTCTTTTTCTTTTTTTTTTTTTAAGATTTAGGTTCTGAGGAGTATTAATATCCAGCAACATATTAAGCTCTTTATGTGTGTAGATTTAAAGATAATTGTAATTTAAAGATAAATTGAAGACAATTAAGTTCAATTCTGGAATAAGAAGCTTTTAATTACTTGTGAATTTCATGTCCTGAAAGAATTTGGTTTAGGCCTGAGTCCTGTTCTGCTCATATGTCAAAAACAGAAGCTGAACTCATTAAGGAAATCTAGGTATTTGAATAGAAAATCTGTCAGAAAACAGGTTTTTAGTATTCCAGAACAACTCTCATGATGTATCAAATCCGTAGTGAAAAAGTAACAGTCACTTTATTGGAGAAACAGGAAGAACAGACACGCCACCTTGGGCAGATCAAGGGATCATTTATAGCTGAGTTGATACTGCCATAACGGGGAATCTGTGCAACCACATAATCACAGCTATGATGTGATGCGGGAGTAAACTGCACTTTGGTCACTCCTTGTACTCCACAGAGCTCTGCCCATGGCATTATGTTAGCGATGAGCAGAACATAGAAATAGGCAGCCTGAAATACCCCGAAATCTGAAACCACGGTGCAAACTTCATAGTTAAGCTCATACTGTTATCCCTTAAACAGACCTTTTCACCTTTATTCATACTTACTTTTTTGAAAAAAAAAGTGAGTTGAGTGAGCCAGTATATCAATATCATATGTCTAAGCCCTCAAGAAGAGGCCAAAATACAGTTCCCACACTGATTTGAGATAGTGACCTTAAATTTACATGGAACCTGAACTCTGGTTGTTACAATGTAGAGAGCATTTGTTCCATAGAAAAGGGAAGGATGAGACCTCTGGTTGATCGGCCTGTAGTAGTAGCAGCATTCTGCTGGAGAGGGCAGGGAGAAATAACTGTGAGATTAATGAGACCTTTCTGAGAAAGGACACCCAGGAAGGATGTGGCAGGGAGATTAAATTAAGTCCCCAATAGCACAAAAGACTGATATTTTGGGAGGGGAAAGGTCTGCTGTATTAAGGTTTTGAAGAAAAAAGGAGAGAGAATAGCACTCAGATCAGGGATGGACAATAAATGAATATAAACATCATATCTGTCAAACTTGCTTAAACTGCCTTTCATGGTGTTTCGAGATTCACTTATTTGCAGCAACATATTTTTCTTTTCTTCCCAGGATTCCAATGTTGTTGTGACAAAACTTCTCTTCTTAATAATTGTGATTATTCAATATCAGGGATATAACATAATCAAGATCTTTTACTGTTGAAATTGACCAGGAACTGCAAATGACATGATCTGGAGTCTGATGGCTTTTAATGGTTCTTTCAGGCTTCCTGGTCCTATTCCAAGTACATAGAAGCCTTGGAGCAGGAGAGAGTACTTCTTAAAATGCAAGAAGATCTGGAGAAAGCTTCATCATCTGTCCTTACAGGTTGTTAACCAAGCTCTGCAGTTTAGGAGAACAAGCTTGTAGCTTAGGTGAAATTCTCCCAGTGTAAGGATTTTGTTCTCCTTTGGACTTGTGTATATAAATCTCTGCCTCTCTTATGCTGCCTGCAGGGGAGCTGCTTTCTGCACCATACTTGCGAGTGACAGTAGTTTTTCTAAGAAAGGGAAAATTGTAGGGTATCAGCATTGTCTCTACTGCAGAGAGGAATATGGACATTTCTTCATTCTGCAGAGTGACATGGCAATTCTATTTGGTTCACATATGCATTTCACCCCCCTGGCTTCTCGGGCTTCATCAATTTACATACAACCAGAGAGATGCAACTTTTTTCTCACCAGTTCATCAGTGTGCTTTTGGGGGATGTAAGAGGCATTGCTTCATCCTTGTTTCAGCTGTGAATATCTTCTTAGGTCTTCCCAAAGGGTTTGATGACCTGTTTGTTCATTAAATAGCTCAATTTAGCAGTAGGGCTAGCAATAGCACTATGTAATATTAAACTCCTTCAGTTTCCCATCATTTTAATTTTCTTTTCTTTTGCAAATACTTCATCCGTGTCCTTCCCCAAGCCTGGAAACTCTGAAAAATCCACCATTTCTCCAAAGATTAGTATGCTGTTGGAGAAACACTGAAATCTTCCCAAAAAGCAGAGAGTGAGTACCAGATGCCAACAAGTGAGCTTTGAAAACTGGATTCCTAAAAGCTGGTTTTCCTGCTGTCAGTGCTGATGCTTATTAGTAGCAAGTTATCCCACTCCAAATCACGTTTAACTGAAGCTGTACAGCCTCAACATGAAGGCTAGATTATTCTTCGCTCCAGTCATGGTTAGTGGACTTAATGTTGACCAGATGGACTTTGTTGCAAAATGGTAGTCTCTGAAATGCTGTTAAGTAAGCTTTCCAGTTAAAATATTTTAAATAGGAGTGTGAGATAACTGGAGGAAGCTCAGACCCCATGGAGTTACTGGCAAAGGCTTGACACAGAACTAGTAATAGATCATCTCTGCCAAAGCCAATCAAATATTAGAATGGGAGAAAGAAGTGGGACAGCAAAGAGGTCTGATAAAGACAGAAAACCAGATTTTGCTTGAAAGCTTGAATTCCTAGGTGGAAGAATCCCCTGGAGGTTTTGGTTTGTTTTGTGTTTTTAAGCCTATGCTGAAATTAGATGGACTTGAAAAAATTAACAGAACTTGGACTATTGCTGCCCTTCCTCCTCCGCTCCTCTTTCCTCTTCTAATTCTGTACTTCAGCACTGCTATTTTAGGGAAGTTGGTGTTCTGCCGTTGCTAGTCCTCTTGAACTTCTCAGTGTCTGAACACACTCTTCCTATGGCACCATTTTTTGTATGCAGCTTTGGAGATAACTGCAGCATTCCTTGGTTTTCCTCATGTTATCCTATTGTCCTCCTATCACCTCCTTTACTTAAAGTCATACAGTCACCTGGGGCCTTATGCACCCCTGCAGGTGTTACTGTATTTCATACATTTATGCCTTTTGTACTGCAGTTCTACTTCACGCATGGCTGCATCACTGTGGGGAGTCCTTGTGCAGTGGCTCTTGTCCTGCTCTGTAGCTGAGGAACTTCCAGCTGAGCTCAGTGCTCAACAAGGGCCTCCAAGGCAGCTGCAGCTCTTGCTGCAGGACAACCCAGCAGTCCCTGGCCCACTCTGTATTCAAAACATAAAGTTGCATTCCTTCCAGCCATCAGGCTGTGCTATGGTCTAACACAGTGATAAAGTAGTAGTCTTGAGCTGTTTGAGAGGTCTCTCCCAACAGCTTCAGTTGCAGCTTGCTCTGCAATACCACTGGAGATTTGCCAGCCTTGCCCAGACCCTCCCAATAGCTCATGTGTTCCCACGAGTGGTTTCCTCTTCCTCTGTCATGACCCCCTGGTGTTGTCCTCAAACGTGCTCTGCAGTGATCTGATCGCTCTGCTGGTAGGGTGAGGTATCTACAGAAGAATACTGCTGCTCTTGGTGGAACAGCTGCTCTCCACTTTGTTACAAAGGTGTCCAGACCTTGTGTATTGGGTATAAATGGCAAGGTGCAGGCAGCAGGGGGGCTGTAGGCGCAGCCTCTGTGAGGAAAGTCAGGGGCTGCTCCATGCCAGACATAGCCCATTCCAGCCAGCTTCAATGGACCCATCACAGGACATGGCTGAGCTGCTCATGGTGGCACCTTGGAGAAATGTGTTTAAGAAAGGAAAGAAAGACAGAGAGGAGGAGGGAATGAAAAGAGTGAAAAAAAACATCGGAAACACCAAGGCCAGAGAAAGAGGAGGAGGTGCTCTACAGTGGAGCAGATGTTCCCTGCAGCCCTGGGAGGACCCATGCTGCAGTAGAAGAAAAGAATGAGAAGGAAGAAGGGGCTACCAGTGCCTCACCAAAGGAAATGAGTGCAACTTGTAGCAATAACAAGGAGGAGAGAAGAGGTGCTTGTGAACTTGAACCTAGGAAAGGCAGGAAAAGTGTCTTCTCTAAGTGTGTAAATGTTTGTTTCTTCTTTTTCTTGTTTTTGTTTCCCACTAGCCGAATCAGTAAGGATTTATTCTAATTGACAATATATTAATTTCCCCAATTCAGGTCTGTTTTGTCTGTGACAGTACTTGGTGAGCAACCTTTATCTTGATCCACAAGCTTTCTCTTTCAAGGTTTTCCTCTTTTCTCTCCTTGTCCTGCTGGGAGGAGTAGGGGAAGTAAGGCAGTGAGCAGCTGGGTGGGAGACTGGCTGCTAGTGAGGGTCAACACAACCACACCTTGTTTCCCTCTTTTTGATGCATTTGTTGAAGGACTGTTCTGGTTATTTCAATTGGCTTCAACACAGCAATGACATTCCTTTATCTTTTGCAGGCAAAGTAAAATCTCTCTGAAGAAAGGGAATGCAGAGACATTCAATGAAGGTGGTCGGGAAACACAAAATTAATGTGCATGGAAGGTTTGTCCTTACATTTCCGAAGCAAAGATGATCCCCTGGAATATTATTAAGAACCATGTGACATTAGTCAGGGGCAGAAAATAAACATCTTACAGTGTGTTTCATATCAGCATGATTGTGATGCTGACTCTTGTGTTATTTGTTTAATACTACACCTTAAGGCTCAAATTAGAGTAAGATTCCACTGAAGTATGCATGGTACAAACAACTAAGCAGTCTTGGGCCTAAAGATCTTATAATCAAACCCAGTTCTTCAGTGTGTGATCTAATGAATAAGTGAAACACTGCACTGAACTGACAGCCCTGAAGCTGTGTGTCTTGGCACACTATGATCTCAGTACTGCTATTCTCGCAACTTCTGTTCATCAAAGATAACTCAAGAGGTGTCTGAGCTATCATAAAATCAAATACTGTTGTGGTTTATTCCCAGTCCTGTCTGATTTCTGGTCCAAAGTACATCTTCTGCCTCATTTCTGATTTTGATCCACCTGAAAGCTGTAAAATACATCAGGGGACAAATGTGACTGAGAACTTTTGTAAAATGTCATTAGTCCCAAGGCATTGCTTACCAGAAGGTTGCAGGAGTTCTTAGCTCTTGCGCAGCACTCTCTACTTTCTTGCTTCTTTTCACAATTTTAAGAGTTCAAGAAAGAACTGGATTACAGTTTATGTTGGGATTAGGGCCAAAGGATTAATTGGAAGTTAAGAGGGGACAGGGGCAGAATTAACAGCTAGGCAGGGGACAGGATGACGACAGACCTCTCCACATTTTCCAGACCACTTTAAACACCAGTCCCTAGCCACAAAGTTGTTGGCTCCATTCATCTCTACATATGTGTAACGCATGTAAGAGAGAAGGCACTTCAGTGAGCTCCAGCTTGCTGAGTTCGTGAGGACTACTCCTATGTTATGGATGGGATTGTCTTCCGTTATCCCTCCCAATCTCTGGGGCAACGAGAATGAGCCATGCAGCCCTGTCTCAGTTGACAGAAGTAAAGTTTCTTAACTTGGAGCTCTTATACCATACTGCTAAGGACAATTCATGAGTGCTTTCCTTCTCAGTGTGAAGTGGCAGCTGACTAATTGTCTTTTTATTTTTGACTCTTGACACAATGACCAAGAGTTGTATGGGATTTCTATCAGAAGCCACTTCAAACAGACTGGCAGGGAAGAAGGATATTCTCTTCTATGGATATAGCTGCCCTGCTCATATATCCTTGCAGAAGGAGCAATGGAGATCATTGGCTCAGTTCCTACATTCCCCACGATTTGCGGAGTTTGCTTCATGCTTATCTCCATTCCTTCGGTGTTTGGATTGTTTGCTTGTGTGATATAACCTGAGAAAGATGTCTTGGGTGGAAGCCACAAGGGATTAAAACATAAAATTCTTGTTCCCATTTTTCACGTTTTCCCAAAATTTAACAGAAGCAGTAAACTTTAATGCATAGTACATATGAAGAGGGTGGAATGTAGCATCTTGCAATGAGTAGAGCACATGTGGTACTGTGTGGCCTACCACTCATTAATGTGAAAGGCAAAGAAGAATCATGAAATGCCATAAATGCAGTGATGTACATCAGTCTAAAAAACATGTGAAAGGCCACCTTCTACTGCTGTGGTCAGAACAGGGCACGCAACCAAATGCTGGAGCGCACCAGACAGTTTCTGTTTTGTTGTATTCTAGCCTTTGTGGCATTTTGAGACAAAAAATATGTAGACAGTGCTTATCTTATGCTGTAGCTTTGACTTGAATCATACTTGGTTTACTTCTAAAATGAAAAATATTATTGAGATATTTGTCACAGATGATAGAACCAAGTCATTGTGAATACGTTCCAGCCTTGCCAAATTGCTAATGAAAATTTACCAGCCCCCACGCAAAATCTGTCTGTCCCGGACAGTTACTATGATTAATACCATACACATCTATCAAACTTAAAAACAAAGGAAAAAAAAAGTACTTTCTGTACTTCCATGAGTGAGTAAAATTTCGCAAACTGGCTCTACGCACTCAAAGTTCTACAAACCGATGACAACCCTCAATCCAATTTGCAGTTCTGTCTCCATGTTAACTGAACTATATATGCATGTATATATGTGTGCATACACACACATGCACAGTCACCTATAGCCCATGTCTCTAGTATGCCACTGAGGATAATAACATGTATTGGTAATGCTATAGACACAGGTTATACCATTATGCCCATTTAATGTGTTAATTTTGAAGAAGTATTGAGCAACTGGACAAGGAATATATTAAGAAACTCGGACCCTTTCATTTCTTGGTTACTGAATCTAATCTGATGCAATGGTAAATACCCCATAACTGCTACTTGGTGATACACCTGTAACAGAACCATGGTTTTAGTCTCATGCTAATGGAGCAAGTAATGACTATTGCCAGTTCCAGTACGGAGCCTGAGAACTGAACAGGTACAGAGATTAACTAAACCTTATTGTTCTAAATAAAGACTCACTTCAGAAAGCTTGCACTCCTACTGCCTTTTTGTCTTGTTCTTGAGAAATATTCTCTCTTGGGTTGCTGATCTACATCTGTGTGAGCTCAGCAGTTCTAAAGGGGTAGAAAGTCTTATTCAACAATTCTGATACCTCTCCTTTTAGATAACTGTTATTCCTTGTTTATTTTAAGTATGTGTACTTTGGGAGTTTTGGAAGTCTATAGCAGAGCAGCAGTTCTTTGTGGAGTTTGCTACTACAGACAATAAAACCAATTCTTTTTCCAGAAACCTGCAAACCTAGAAACAATTCTAGGTAAATTTATGCTTTAGTGGCATTCAAAATACACAATCCAATTGCATTTATTCAGACTTCTTTCTGTTGTTTACTCCAAAGTAATGCAACATATTGGGACTATTTTGGAATTTTTTTAAGCCATCACTTTGATTTTTAAATATTCATGCTTAGACGCTAGTAGTGTGTACTTCACTTTTCATCAGACTTGGCATGTTTATTAAAACATATTATAATCTTTGAGAGTGCAGTCCTGATGTCGCTTATGCAAATACTGTTAGTATCAACACAAGCTGTGCCTATGCAACTCAGGAAGGGGCTTTATACATTTTGCTTTGACTTCTGTCCTGCTACTGCATGGCACAAAGTATCGGACTAAGATGAATTCCTGAAAACATGTAGCACTGGATTATGTTATTAAGGTGCACACTTACACATTTACAAGAGTGGTAGTGGTCATTTAAAACAGGGCAAAATGCTTTCTCATTTGTGTCCACAAAATGCTGGTTTTGCCATTGCCTCTGTATTCCTCATGTTCTCTTTTGAGGTGCTGTTTCTTGAAGTACTATTAACAGGGAATGGTCTTAAAACTCTAAGTTATGAATTCATTTGTCCCTTCAAAGATGTGGAAATCTAGTATGTAATCATCAGGCATTGAGATCAATGAATGCAGAGAGGTACTTTGCAGACACAGCAATAGACCAAGTTCAGCAAACCTAGTGTCAATTTACTGGTTCTTTTATTATGCAGTACTGGGTGGCCAAGGCCAAACTGGTTTGTGACACACCTTCTACATCTTTTACATGAGAAGCATCAGTGTGGCTTGCTTTGCAAACAAGATTGACTTAAAATAAGGAGAAACCTGCATTAATAAAGTCTGCAGATAAAAGCACCAACGAACTGGGTATTTTCATAAATGCAGGCCTCTCAGTTTCCTGCTAAGTACTGGAAAATGGCAGGTATCCCTGCATTGCTCCTTCTGTGCCTTTAGCCTTGTGCAGTATTACAGACCTGGGGACATTTTCTATCCTGTACCGCTTGTATGCTTGTGAAATCACCAGCCTCAATCCCACCCAGTGCTGTTGCTCTAGTCAGAATTATTTACTTTAGCTTGTGTGTGTGTAAAAACGATTGAAAAGAGACCAGATGTTTCAAAGTTCTTTCCCAAACTCGGAAAAGAAAATCCTTAAATTATTTATGTTTCTAATGTTAATACTGGGCCATACTGATCACTGTGCAGCTGTATGCATCCAATGGAGCTGCTGCAATCCAGCTTCAATTAACCTGTTTAAACTGTCCAGTTACATTCAATGGAAGATATTTGTTTCTGCCTGTTATAGAAATGCTTTTAGTCAGTCACTGTGAATCATGCCTGAATACAGCTAAAACGGGGTTAACTGCTATTTATTTTTTAAGCTTATGGAACATTGCTGGGTTTAATACATTCAGTAGTTGCTGTAAAAATGTTAGGGAAAGAGGGGTTTGAACAAAAATTTTAGATCTGGATCTGTGCTCACAGTTCAAACCTACCTCTAATGGCCTGACCTGGAGCACACCCAGGATTTCAGAGAGTTATAATTCACATCTGTGTTTCTAACTCCTTCATGCATGAGTGTTTGAATGTGCACTTTTGGAACCGGTCCATGTCTAATAGGCTGAATTTTAGTTCCCAAATCAGAAGCCACATGGTATTGCTATATAGTTTTTCATTTTCCCTCTTATGACATAGCCTTTAAATAAGGTTCTGCCAGTCCAGCACATTGGATTAACCCAAAATACCAAAGTCTACTTTTTCTACCTACCTGCTAATGAACTCACACATTTTGATTTCTATCACTGATTTGCGAAAGCATTTGCACCATGGCCACTCCACCAAATAATAATTAATCAGAGTGCTGGAGCAGACTGGAATCTTGCAGGACCCTCCAAGCTGTCCCAGTATGGCAAGGGTAGTCAACGCACACATTCTTTTATTTTTAAGATTTTTTGAGACAAGCTAATTTATATGTCAAGCACAGGCTGCGTTTACTTGGATTTCCCTCTATTTCTCTACTAACTGAAATATTTTAGTTTCATGGTAACATATGTGAAAGCGTTGACAACAGCATTGCTTATTCCACATGTCAATTATGTATTTGTTCAGAGTGTGCATTTCTCACGTTAAGATTTCATTTCATGTCAAAGGAAAAGTTGAAATGTAGTAAGTGGATTTGTGCTTTTAATTTAGGTTAAAATTATTGATTTTTTTTCCTCTAAAACAATCTTGTACATGATTCCTCTGCACCACATGCGTTTGAAAATCTGGTGTTGGCAAGAAGTTTAAAAAGAAAGTAATACTCACTTCTCAGAAAAGGATTTTTGAACAAAGCAGAGCAATTGTGCCATTAATGAGAAAGTTAAATGAAAAAAATGACAAGGCAGACAAGAAGAAAACACAGCATCACACTCAAGGAATGCACAAGCACACAATAGCTTATGCAATATCCCTCATCTCTCAGAGTCAGTAAATACAGATATTTCATTAGAAATATTCATTACGATCAGCCATGGTGCCTATGGCTCAGTAAATGTAATCAACAATCTTACAGCACTCTTAGTAGTTTTTACCTGTAGGCAACTACATTAATTTCATCTCAGCTGTAAGACCCAACTGATCAGTAGTGGCTTTGTAAACCCCAGACCACAACTGGTTTGAATACCACTCACTCCTGAAAAAGGTACTTTGGGAATCAAGTCTGTCACATCTCTAGAGTGTATATGTATATGTATATGTATATGTATATGTATATGTATATGTATATGTATATGTGTATGTGTATGTGTATGTGTATGTGTATGTGTATGTGCAGGCATTTACACGCCTATATAATCTGCACTTCATGGACTTGTGTGTGTTCTGTGCAGATATAACTATATATACATTATATACATGTATGCATAAAATTGCCTTGTTTGGTAAACTATTTTACTGTCACAATCACATAGGGCTTAATTGTGTTGTATATCATCTTTTTCCTATTCCAACTATTTTCTTATGTGTCCTTTTTTTTAAAGAAAGGCCTTTGTATTTCATTGAAATGTTTGTATTTGTGCTCACTTGCATTTGAGAGGATGCAGCCATTACACTTGCTTTGTTGAGGATTATGGCTTTTTCCAGAGTTTTGCATGGCTGCTGGAAAGAGAAAATAATGCACTTTGTGGGAGTTCTTATCCCTATAGAAATTATATACAAGAAAAAAATTAAATTTCTCTGCGTTTTTTCTCCCAATGAGAAAGTAATTAACAGCACGTGTTGGGCCATTCACTAAAGACTACGATAAATGATCTACTATTTTCAACCTAATGAATGAAATGTTTGCTTGAAAAACGTAAAGTGTATGATTGTGTTCATCTTCCAGTTATGACCTTTCAGTTCAAAGATCGTCTTAACTCCTGGCTGCCTTATCCTGAAATTTGCTGAATGTATTGAAACTTGTTCTCTTAATTCTGATCTCCAGAGGTGCTTCAGCACCTGGCAGTAGTAGGCCTTCAGAAACACTGGGAAAGCAAGGCCTTGTCCCTGCAGCTCCACACAAAACTAGGTTAAAAAAAACCCAAAGCAAAGCAAAATCAAAACTCAAGGCTTGCCAAGGTAATGTAGTACTAATCACAGATTGTATTCCAAGACAATAGTTAAGCATTGGAAACAAACTGCCCAGAGAGCTTTTGGTATCCTTATTGTCATCAGAGGGGTTCTAAAACCAGATAAGATACACCCATCTGCCAGGAATGTATTTTGAGACTCATACTGGGGCAGGCGTGTGAGTAGACAAACTCTTGAGGGACTTACTTTTTCTGAATCCATATTCAGATTGTTCTGAATGCAAAAGCTTAGTATTTGCTAAGGAATCTTATGAGAGTCAAGGGCTGTGACACTTCATTTGCTCTGCACCAGAAACTCCCACTGAAGCCAATTATTCAATCTAATTTAACAAAGACAGCAGCTTCTCTGGCTGTGCAATTGTTGGTAACCATCAACAAACTGATTCATCTACAATTGGGCCAAATGTTACAAAATCTGTTTCTGAGCTCTTGTTTGTACCCCCATCATAAGATTACACCAAAATTAAAGCATGCAGTACTTGAACTAACTTCAAAGGCTGAGCTTGCACTTCTAGCTAGTTCAGCCTTTTTATTGGTTCATGTTTTCCATTTGGCTTCAACATCCTGTTCCTTACTGATGCCCTTCTAGAGTTTCATTTACAAATATTACATCCCTGGTTAGTGAGCCATGCTAATTAATACTGTGGTGGAGGCTATGGATTATAGTAATCTCATGCCTCCTGCTAGGAAAAACGCAATTTTTCCAGACATTTACATGTAATGCCGTATTGAACATGGCCAAATTTGTCTTAGGAAAATGAACTCATTTAATCAAAATATATTCAACCAAGGTTCCTTATGCTGTTATCTATTGCCAGTTTTGTTAATCATGAAGCCCAAAAATTTCAATGCAGTAGAAACCTGAGAGCCACAATTTCCTAATTAAATTATTTCAAACAAAACACTAAAGTTAAAACAGGCTGGTTTAAGTACACATATTTTTAAAAGTTTATGCTAATAACAAGTTTGCTAAAAAAACATGAACAGATGAGTTGACTACTTTCTGGAAGCCTCACATGTCTGACTGTGCCTCACCTTTCAAACCAGGGACCACAGTCTGACACTGATTTTAGCTCCACTGCAGACTCTGGAGTCAGAAACTCCCTTGACTGGAGCTTTGAGTGTTGCCTAAGTTACAACTGTAAATTGATATTTGCAGTGCCATCAAATATGAAATAAAAGCTATGGAGCCTTTACATAACATAGCAATCCTAAGTCGATAGGTTCTTCCAACACCAAAATAAACAAAAGCAATGGCATTTTTTAGGAAGAGGGGATATCTTTCATTAGACCTGGTGATGCAATTGGAAACAACGGACAAGCTTCCAGGCTCACAATTCATTCACCAGGTCAAGAAATACATCATCCCTGGGGTACTTGTTATTTTATTTTTGGTTTTAATTCTGTTCATGTACTCTCTTTCACAAATGGACACAATTTGGTTGACATGACTGCAGTATGATGATACAAGTCACAACAAACCTGAAAGAGATGCCCCCCCCTTTTTAGACTGTCATTTCAGACCCAGAAAAGAAAACTCGTCAACATCTCCTAACATTCACCATGTCATCACCTCAACATGAATGAAAACAAACCAAAAACCAGAGGTTTAGAAACCTATGAGAAAAGGTCTAAAAACTTGGTACAGGAAACAATTGCAAAGTGGCACTTTACACATAACCTGGGCCAGGTTTTTTTGTCAGAATGAGCTGTATCGGGTGAATTGAATAAGGGGCACAGATGTCTATAGGTTAAATCCTATACTGTCACTCTCTTAGGCTGCAGTCTCTACCCTAACAAGGCCTCTTGTCTCCTCTCCATGCAGCTTCTGCCTCTGAGGGGAGCACACTGAGCCAGGACCTGCTCAGAGCAAGCATGTTGAACCTAACCAAGAAAGGGGCCAAAGACAGTGCCTTGTGGAGAGTGAGTCCTACCTTCTATTTGAGACTTTTTCACTTCACACCCACTGTTTTATACCCACAGGTAGGTTGGTCTGCCATTTTCTGTGAGAATTAATTTCTTGAACAAAACTGCAGCTGCACAAACAGCAGCAGTTGGCCACTTTCTGCTGTCCTGGAGGTCAGATGATCACTGGTCACATTAAGGAAAAACAGAAGCTAACAAAAGGTCTGGTCTAAACCCTGTGAAGGTATGAGGAACACTCCTTATTCCAGTGGCTTTGGACTACTGAAGGGCACCCACAGATCCGCTGTTCAGACTTACTGTAACGCATCCATGACCAAGGAGGAGAGTACTGGTGAATGTACCAGGCGCTTGCATGTACAGACTCACCAGGATTGCTGGACAAGGACATGCAGACATTTTCTGCTATACAATCATTTCCATAGGGTAGATGATGTTTGGAGCTACAAAGTTTCACCTTGTGTGAAACTAAACCATGCCACAGCACATCCTCTGAACTGTGCTTTGAAAAGAATGTGAGAAGCTTGGCCTTCTGTCCTTGTGTTACAGTCCTTGCTTTCATTTTCAAAAGGAGGAGCTCTGCTCCTGTGCTGCTCTTACCCTGGACGCTTGCTGGAGCTTACCCAGGCTAGGAGTCCTTCTGGCCTACATCTGATGGGCTGTCAGTTGCTGAGCTGGGAGTGTAGGGACTGAATTACATGTAACAAGCCTATATGCCGACTGGTTACACTGCAGATTGGAGTGTTTGTCTGCAAAGGTGGTTTTACTCCAAAGATTCCTGGAAAAAACAGGATGAGGAATGAAAAAACTTTATCAGATAAGGTACCTCTATGCAAATATAGAGTGGTAAAGGGAAAATAGAACAACATTGCCTTTGATGATTTTATTTCCAGTGCAGACAGGCTACATAATGTTTTAAACCACAAAAGACAGAATAATCATAGAATTGTAGAATCACAGAATAGTTAGGGTTGGAAAGGACCTTAAGATCACTTAGCTCCAACCCCCCTGCCATAGGCAGGGACACCTCACACTAAACCATGTCACCCAAGACCCTGTCCAACTCTGCCTTGAACACCGCCAGGGATGGAGCATTCACAACTTGTTTAAAAATCCAATTGATCTAAACAAGGTTTTCCCGTTGCTAAAATAACCAGTGGAAATTTGTTTCAGATAAGCCCTCTGAACATGGAGGACTTCAGAGTGAGAACAATACAAACCATACTCCAGAAAAGAAAGTGGGTGTCACATGAAAATGTCTCAGCTGTGGAACCTGGCATGTTTTCTAGCTCTTGGGCCTGAATACACACATTAGCCATGTCTTGACTGCAAGTTGGGAACCTGAGAAATAGCTGTCTCTCCTTAACAATATAATTCCTGATGGTACCAAACACAGGATCATTCACATAATTATATCACTATTTTATGTGTACAAAAATACCAAAATCTGTCTCTTTCTAAGTTGAACAAACTTAAAAAATTAGGGTTTTTTTTGGAGATTTTTCTATTTCAGAAACATGCATAAAATCAGCAAAGGATTGTGAAATCCCTGTCTGCTCCATTTATTCTCATCTGAACACTTGCTTTTTTCTTTAATTTTTTTTTTCCTCCTTTGTTTATAATGAGCTTTTTGGAAGTATAAAAATATTTTTCTTCCCCCTACTAATTTTGACTTTTTCCACTTAGGAATCATTGATTCACCCTCATTTTTTGTACAGCTGTCATTGCAATTCTATTAAATAACTTATTGTGCCACAATATCTTTGTTTGTTCCACAGCGCCACTGATTGATGTCAACAAAGCCATGGCAAAAGTGTGTTTGATTAGTTAATTTCTGGCACAGAACTGGGAGAAGGAGCACAAGTGTATGTGCTTTCATATGTGGCACATGGCATTGTTTGACTTTTCTTTTTCTTCTGTGATAGGTAGATTTTATAATAAACTAAACTATTTAGGAATGCATCTGGCTCAGGGGATTGCTGATGTCCCATGTGATCTTTTTCCAGTAGATTGGTGCTAATTTGATCCAGATTATGATTATCTAAAGACTTTTTGTGGCATATGCAAAATCACTTGATTGTCACAGTCCTATTCCTAGTTGGCTCCTGTCCACACCACAGAAAGTACAGTCCTAAGTATCACAGCTGGCACTCTTTGTGGAAAAAACAAGGATCCACTGCCTGAATTTTCTCTCACTAAAGTCAGAGGTAAATTTTATTGTAAATTTCAATGAAGCACAAGCAAGAAATGATTTAGCATTGATGCCTTCCTGCACTCCTCAAAAGATGATCCCTTTCAAGGACACCGTGAAGAAGTATCAACTGTTGCTGGCGCTGCAGTATTTTGGAGATGAAAAGAGGACTGCAGATTCTAGTTTGGTAACTGTGTCACCTTTTGAGCAAACGGTCCTAATATTCATGTCCAAAAAACAACTGGAGCAGGTGCCAGAAACCTCAGGGACTGGATTGACTGGGAAGGAAATAACTGCTGTTGCTGTATTGTGTGCCTCAGTGTTTATTTGCTTTGATGCATTTGGGTGCATGAGGTCTGCTCAGGTCCAAAACCACATTCAGATTTATAATTCCTTCAGAAACTGGAGTGATAGGAGCAACTTAGTGCACTGACTTAATGGAGCTGATTATCCCTTCCTTCCTTTCATGCCTCTTCCTTCCAATGTATTCCATCCTTTTTTTATCCCTTATTTGCACTGTCCTGAACTGCCCTTTATACAAAACAATAAAGAGTTGGCTATATATTCTACAGCAATGACATCAAAGAATAATAACAATTACCACTTCATTTAGCATCTTAACTATAACACAAAGATGCTTAGCCAGCACTATCTCAGGCACATCTTTTCTATGTATGTGACCAGTTTTCACATACATAGAAAAGAATTCAATGACTGGCGAGTCATGAAGTAAGCTACTGAAAACAACAATCAAGATTTTTTTATTTGCAGACCTAGGTCCATCCACCAAAATACTCTCTCTCACCAAGACTGGCATTTATAGGAAAATTCCTCATTTATAACGATAGTAACCACAAAACTTGCTATGCTTTTATTCCAATTGGTTTCATATCCTCTTTTTCTGACATTGCGAAATATGAGGGCAAGTTGAGTGCAGATTTTAAGATCCCCTAGACAATTCTCCCTGCCATTTCTTTCCTGGTCTCTCTCAATGACTGCACAAGCTCTCCTCAGGAACAGCAGTATGCTTGTGGACCCAGATACTTCCCTTAGACCTCCACAATCAAGTTACAGATCTATCTTGCCATTCCTTCTGCAGGACATCATTAACATTAGTCTTTTTGTGTTAATCCACATGAGAAGAATTATTGGACAGACATTCTTCACTTTGGTCTCAACTATCGTAACAAACTTCTCTTCATTTTGAGGAACATTGTCCAAATTGCATCTATTCAGACTGCTGGAGCAAAGAACACTCTCCGAGCTTGTAGCCGTGGCTGCGTGACTTCTCTCTGCAGTTTTCTACTGACACTTTCCTTTTCTTCAATCCCATCAAAGGAAAAGAAACTTCAGTTTTCAGGGCCCATCTCCTCTGTCATTTGATGTCAGGATCTGCTGGCTTTGACAAGGGAGTGCAAGGCTTGAATGAGTATCTTGCTGCGCAGGAGAGGCTTCAGTTTATTCAAGGCAGGAATACATAGCATTTAGTGTAAATCCCACAGAGACTCCCCAGGAATAAAAACGACAATACCACATGCAGGCGGTGATCAGGAGGAATCCATAGGCAAAGCACGCATGTGCCTCATTTCCGAGAAAGGTACAAAAACTGGCTAAAGGGTATCTAGAAAGGATTACTAATTGCTTAATTCGTTTCTAGGCTTGGCCACCCCTTCTTAGCAAACTCTATGAAAGATTATTATTTCATGCACTCTGGTATTCCCGCCGCTTGGGTTTGATAGCCACACTGGAGATCTGGAAAGGCGACCGATGCGCGCGGGAAGGGCAGAAGGCACCGATTTGCGTGGGAAACGGTTGGGGCAGTGGGCACGTAGCATTATGAGGTCTCTTGGCGGGCGTGAGGCCTGCGACCCGGCTTGGCCCAGCAGGTTTCGCCGAGGGCGCTCCATGCTGCTCCCTCTGCTCTGCACCACAGCGGGGAGCAGCCCGAGCCGAGCGCTCGGGGGGCGCAGGCTCGCCTCAGGCGATGGCTCACAGCGGACAGCGCTTCCACGCGGGCCCGGGCGCCCCCTCCCACGCCCGGCAGATCGCGCACTGCAGGCTTTGGGCCGAGCTGCTCGCCGTATCTCGTCGCCGCCCGGCGCGCATGCGGCGTAGCGGGGCCGCAGAGGGTGCCCGGCCGGAGGGGCGGAAGGACGCTGGTGGGTTTGCGCTGAGGTGAGGCCGCGCTCGCGCTCCCTCTTCGTGCCGCCGGGTCCCCTGCCCCCGTTGCCCCGCCACAGCCCAGCGGCCGCCGCCGCCGCTCTCCCCGTGGCCGCCGCCCGCGCCGCAGCCCGTGACCTCTGCGCGTCCCTGAGGGTGCGGGAACAGGCGCTGCGGCCTCTTCCTCCGGTAGCGGCGGCACGGCCGGAGAGGGGCTTCTCTGGGATGGTTCCTATGAAGTGTGAGAGGAGGGTGGGCAGCACCAAGGGCTTTGGGGACAGCTGGGTCTCCCGGGCTTCGCTGCCGCTCCGTGGGCCTGTCAGCGCAGAGGGCAGCGCTCTGTGGCAGCCACAGCTGACTGAACCTTGCTTCAGGCCATGCGGGTTTTTAGTAAAATCTTACCGAATAGAAAAACATCCCTTAATGCAATAAGGGTTGCAGCTACTTAAAAGAAACCCAAAACCACTACGCAGACTCTGGAGTTCAAGAGGCATGTGCTTTTCCTTAGAAATGAATAAAGTGTGATCAGCGTTATGAATGTCATCTGATGTAAACACCAGGACAGCAAGCCTGAAATAGTAGATCTTGCAGGAAGAGAAGGTTTTAGTATGAACAGTGAAAGCCAGGCTGGATCTGATGAGTACTGGAAGTAAAGAGTAAAAAAACTTACATAGATTCATGTCATAAATAGGTTGTCCTTGAATATCATCCCTTAAACATTCTCATTGAGAAGTCTGATAGGAGCGCTGCTGCTTGTGCTTGAGGGTAATTGTTACATCATACAAAAAGCACAATCTTTCTAGAGTAAAGCTACAGAAAAGTAAGTAGAGCTTATTGTCCCATAATTCCTTTTTTTTTCTTTTTTCCTTTTAGGAAATACGATCACCATGTCGTCTGCACTGTTACCTAAACCACAAATGCGGCGCCTTCTGGCCAGGCGGATGAAGCTTCACCTATTTGGGGCATTTTTTGTATCTTTGGGATGTGCGGCTTTATACAAGGTGAGCTCTGCAGTCATTCAGTTATAAACGGAACTCATTAGAGTGCTTTAAGAATTCATAATATTTCTTTGTTGAGATTTGGTTAAGCTGTTCATCAGAAAGCTTTAGTAATATATTTTTGTAAGCACGTTTCCAGAACATAAATAAACCTAATCTTCATTTGAAGAAATTATATGACTAACATGATGCTTTGAGCTGTGTGATCAAGATCACGCAATTCATGACAACCTTGAGTCTCCTTCCCCTGGACAACTCTTAATCATGCACGTTAACTCTAGATAGTCTGTGTCTCTGTCACAGTATGAGTCTCCAGAGTGCTGTCAGATTCTTATTTCTAGGCTGACTTCAGAAAACTTGCTCAAAAACAATTTGGAAAACCCATCCTTGTTACTGAGGCTGTCAGTGTGGGGAAGGCTGTTGTGGTCATTTTATCCTTTCTTTTGAAGTATCATGGAAGTGGAGCATTACATTTCCAAAAAGTCCCCATCCACTTATAGATTGCTTTTCATGGTCCTTAAGTGACTTCTGGTAAAGATAAGAGTGGTAGTTGCTCTTGTGTGCCTTTAACAAATGATTCTTGGGCCTCATACACACAGCAAGCAACACAGAGTTACTGTGGAAGAATTAGATCTTGATTTGCTTGTTGAACTCATGCATATGGGATTTGCACCATTTGGGTACTCAGGAAGCTATTGATAAAAGCGACTACAAATTAAGTTGATTTCAGGTTGTTCATCACAAAAATATCCCAATCTACCTACAATTCTCAAGAGATAAGCAAGCATCTCAGAAATAAGGTTGCACAGTTAAAGTTCAACATCTACTTAAGACCTCTGTTAAGAGGTAGGCAAGCTTGGTTTTGGTCAGACTTGCAATATTTTTTTTTTAATAGTTAATAAAACATGGAAGGTTTTATGCCTTCTTTGGCACTCCCACATTAATACAGCAGTAAGGCAGCAGACTGTATTTAGAATTGAGTAACATGGATCTCAGTAGTGATTTTGTTTGTTACATGTTAAGATAACTGTTGGACAAACCCACCTTGGACTTTCCTTCACATGCCTGGGGGCTTTTGGGACATACCTGTGTGCTTCATGTGAATGAGTATCCAAGGAATCAGGATTGTGTCTTTCTGTGTTGGTGAGCTGTAAGAGCGGCTTGGAGGTATTGTAAAATTTTACCAACTTCTGCAGCTGACCTACAGTGTAGCTCAAATGTAATTGTTCAGGACACCTTTTTATCTGGAGTTAGAGTTCTGCAGCTGCCCGCAGGCATAAAACTTGCCATAATGACATGTTTTACATACAAAAATATTAACAAGTAGGGTATTGGACACTTGAGTGTCAATATAGGTGGAGTGTTTTATGGATCTTAAAAGTATAATGTGCTATCTTGTAACGGACTTTCTTTTTAAGGTTTTACTTCAGATAGTTGTTTTCCTGACCAGTGGTCAGGTAGACTGAACTGTGGATTTGAACAGAAACAAAGTAATATTGAGATAAAGGCTTTTAAGACCAATATCCACTGATACAAATCATAGTGCTAATAGAAAAAAAGTCCTGGTTGTAAACCTTTGCAAGGTTTGATTTTCTGTGTGTCATTTTCCAGTTTGGAGTTGCTGAGCCCAGAAAACGAGCTTATGCAGAGTTCTACAAAAACTATGATCCTATGAAGGACTTCGAAGCCATGAGAAGAGCCGGTGTGTTTGAGTCTGCACCACCGAAATGATGGCATCCTGCATTTACAGGTAGTAAGCTACTCTTCAGTAGAACAAGAGTAAGTTAGGTTCAGTGGAACATCTTGCTTTCATTTGGAGGTTCTTCTCTTTTGATCAAATAGAAAGGTGCTCCTAAAGAAATAGGATATAAATTGCGCTTGAGATACCTCTGGGTAATAAAAATATGAAGAAATATGGGAGCTGGGGAGAGGGAGTAAGGGCAAAATACAAAGCTGCTGAATACCTTTTAGATAATTTAACTTCTGTGATACAGGAGACTTGCAAAGAGTCATGCCAGGCCTTTCACTCCTCATGCAGCCATGGAGGGGAGACTTGCCTGATACCATCATTATGCTGCTGCTGTCACACCTTGAACTGCTTAGCTTTAGGCTATCTATATGTACTACTTGGGTAATTGGGGTAGCACAGTGAATGAGATAGTCTGCTTGTCTCTCATAGCATGCATCTGAATGTTAGGACGAAGGTTCCACATATCCTTGTGTCTTTTGAAGTTGGTGATAGGAGGAAGATAACTAGTCCTAAGGGGAAATATATTTAAATACACACACACACACACATATAAAAATTGCAGTGGCAAAATTACAATGGCGTGCAGCTCTGTGTACTAATACTCAGATTTTTGCCATCCTGGGTGACATGGTTTAGTGTGAGGTGTCCCTGGCCATGGCAGGGGGGTTGGAACTGGATAATCTTAAGGTCCTTTCCAACCCTAGCTATTCTGTGATTCTATGGTTCTGTGAATTAAGGTTGAATAGAGCTGTGTTCACGATACTGTTTTCCTTGCACTTAACACTGCCTTTTGTTTGAAGACCATCAGAATTTGTCCTCGCTTAGTCTTCATAACACCAGGAAGAAAGTCCTGATTTCAGCCTTGTTGTAGTTATTGATAACCACGCTCACTAAACTGCATGAGCTGATGGTGTGACAACTCAATAAAGAATTCCTCCCCCTTTCTTGATCCAAATTTCTTACATTGAGTTCTCTGCTTCTCTTAAAATTACTTCTAACTAATCTAGGATGATAGCTTTTTCATTCTTTTGGAATGTTTTCATATTGTGATCATTGCGTGATAATCTGTGGCTCTAATTATCCTGGCCAGCTGGATTTTCTCAGCCTGTTTGCATAAAGCAACAAGATTGAATAAACGGTTTGTACTCAACACTATTAATATTAAATTCTGTTGTGTGACAGGCTAGAACTATCCGATTTCTGAATAACACCATTACATTAAAAAAAGCAGAGGTCTTCTGGAAAGTTTAGAAGTTAAAAAAAGAAAAAACCTCGTGGCAGTCCCTTTGGTTTGGGATTTTATTTTTTTTTTTGGTGAGAGGGAAACTTCTGTCCTTCAGCTATGACTGCAACAAAGATAAATAACGAAATGCTACATTTACCTGGTTTTATTTTTGATAATTCTGCCTCTGCTTTGGTCCCATTGCTAATAATATATAGGCACTTCTAAACTTTCTTAGACACTAGAATTGCATTCTTTAGTCAGGTGGCCTTCATCAGAGTGTTCTGAAAGGCCATCTGGTGGTAAAATCATCTGAAACAAACACTGTCAGCAAGGATGCATGTTGAATATTTAACTGGAATCATGAGCAGGACTTTTTTTCAGTGCAAGTGGAGCTTTGCTGTCTATTAGCTGATGTTTGCAGCTTAAAAAAAATCGCATGTTGTGAGCACCTGTTAAAATTAAATGTTTCCTAAACGTTTCTTCCATTCCTTAATTACACCAGCTCAAAAGAAAATGTGAAAGACAAGGCTTTATATGGGATTTTGTTTGCATTGCTAATGGTTCTTATTCCTTAGCCTGTTTATATGATAACTGATACTTTTCACTTTTTTTACAGTGGAAAGAGTTTTGTTTTTTTTTTTTTTAATGTATGCACATGAATACTTAAGTAGGAGAAGGGAAAAGCAATGCCAGTGTTTAAGATGTTCTGGAAAGACTGTGAAAAAGACAAGTACACAGAACAAATGGAGGACATTTTCATTTGCCTCAGTAGTTTAAATCTTGGCTATAGAGATTGGATGGAGGTTGAATTTGATGCTTTTTTGCTGTACTTACCCAAGGGTATAGCGGTCATGCATGCTCTACATCTCCCATTTTACTGGAATATATTCTGTATGTAGCAGTAAATACAGTGTTTTAACCTCATTGAATACTGACTCTGGAATTAGCACTTAGCCTCAAAACTGAGGAAAGGAAGGGAGTTCCTTAGCTAAGGCATTAGCTTGGCACACTGCATGGAGTTTGTTCCTGCTGGGCATGCAGGCAACTTGGTACCTATGGGTGAATTGGCATGGCCTTTGTGTGGGGATATTGCTAATGAGTACAAGTATAAATTTGAGGAGTATCCTACCTCTAAAGTATGCTCAGTAACAGAAGAAAGGGGCAAGCCAAGAGTCTGGTGCTAACCCCCACTTGCATGACTTGTCATGGAGCACAGCTGATCTTGGGTTGTGCTCCGTAATGTGGAGAAGCAATTTGAATTTGGTTTTCTTCCTTCCTTGGTAGGTTGCCTACACCACTTGTTTCCTTTCTGGCTTCTCTCTGAAAGCTACATTCCTTTCTCTTTCAGGCCCTTAGCAAGATTGATTCAGTTATCGGTGCAGTATGTATAGTGGATCTGACATGCTGTGCAGCATTGTTCCAGCTCTTGATTTGTTCCATGTTTCACTTCTGTTTGCCACATGAAGGGTGTGTAAATCTTAACCCGTAAGGAAACAGGGAATTCCTTTAGATGAAACCACCATATAAATATTTCTCTTTTGCTTTGCATTCATACATGCTAATAATGTTTACTTAGAGCATGAAGCTTGTCCAACTTAACTTAGTATTTTTTTTTATCTTGCAGATCACTGTCAGTCTAAGGAGATGTGATGACCGAATCTTATTTGCTCACTGAATTGTAAAGTGTAATGCACTTCAGTGCATGGCACACTCTAATGTAACTCAAATAAAATACATCACAGTGGCATTAATTGTCTTCATTAATGTTGAAATGCTTAACTGCTCAGATGCTGGGAGGAGTGGTGGAAAGTCTTTGTAAATTGCTCAAGGTGACCAAGTCTCGTTTTCTTTTCCCCAGGAACTGTTTGCTTCTGGTTTGGCCAAATTCCATTTTTGATAACAAAGTGTATCATCTTAAGCAGTTACAGCTAGGTTGTCCTAGGCACTGGTGGGAATGTGCAAGAGGATAGTTGTTACAGGAAGGGAGAGGCTGGATTTCTGGAAGGGTCTGGCCTCTGGCTCCACAGAGTTGAACTGGCCTTGAGACGAAAGTCTTTGGAGAGGAATTCTGGAAATACACTGGCCAACTCTTTCTGTTGTCATCACTGTGCTGCCGTTGTTGCAGCAGCCAGTTGTTATATCAAGACTTAAAAACTGTGCAAATGCCCACTCTTACACATGGTATGCTACTCTGATGGGAAAATGACTGTAAACTGCAGGTATCTGATGTACAGGGAAGGGGAAAGATAAATATTTTAGGGAATTTCAGTAATGAGTATCTTTGCGTGCTGCTTCTAGACATGTATCATTCCCTTTTTAAGTGTAGTTTTGATCTCTGCTACGTTCTGTGTAGTACAAGACCTGATGATCTGTGTTCTGCCATGATACCTGTCATGTGGAACATGCTTTGTCCATTGCCTGTTGCTGAGGTTGGTGATGGATGGTACTGCGACTGTAGCTCTTGATTGCTGAGTGTGAGTTCTGAGACAGGAGTTGGAGCTGACGATGTGAAGGGAGGGAAGGCTTTTGTACAGAGCAGCATGACAAATTAGGCCATCTGTGTTGTATTTGAAGGTCTTCAGTTCAAATCCTGTTTGGAGTAACTCATTATTTTAAATGGATCATTAACTACTTAACACTTAATAGGTATCAGTGAGCAACATTTGGACTAATGAAAGCACGTAGGTAATGTGTTTGATCAAGAGCCAGTATTACAGAGCAACGTGGGATTTTTAAACTTTCCATACAGGCAGTGCTTCCTCTAAGCAAAGAAAGAATTTGACATTAGTGGTGCAGGGGAAACCATCTTGTAATCAAAATACCCTTGCTCCTATAAATGTAAACCAGAGCTTAACAATAGCAAATGATACCCATTTATCTTCCCAATGTACAGTATAAACATTTCCTGCCAGTGAGTACTGACTAGCATTTTCTCAGGCTTGTCTGCAGGTTTAAATAGACAGGGGTCTTCAGTCATACTGACAACTTCTGAGGCAAAGAAACTCGCTACTGCCAGGTGTGCCAGCAGCCCTGCCTTCCCTTGCAGCTCTACCCTCTCTACTCATTCCCATTGCTGCAAATTAATTGAAAGTCTAAGTTTCTTCTAAGCTGTTACAGCCAGCAGCAGTTACTGTTGTAGTCTGTGTTCCTTCAGTTACCAGCACGTGCTGATTTAAAGAAATGAGAGCTTTTTGTGACTGATGGCGGCTTTTTGACCCTACAGCAGAGCTGTCTCTAGCTACATCTGTTCAACAATGACAAGGACAGATGAGCTTCAACTTTTATGTCTGTGCTTTGAGAGACTGCAGTGTAGAACTGTTGCTTTCTGTGTGTATGGACGGGTGTAAAACAAGTGCTTCCTTTAAGCAAGCAACGCTAAAAACTAAAAAGACACATTTGAAGTTGTGAGCTCTCCGTGTCTAAAGAGCATTATGAGAGCAGGCATGGTGTACAAGTACACATTGGAGTGCTTTAGCCGCCAAGTACAGGCAGCTGCTCTTTGGACAACTTTGTTTTCATAGTTCACACAGCCCGCATGTAGGAGAGGCTCATTTATATGCCATCTCCACATGTTTCCACACATGTCAGAAGGGGGAGAAGGAACCTAACACAGTAAAGATGCTAGCTTAATTCACTGAGTGTAATTCATGGAGTGCAATTTAAGCGTTTATTTCAGGAGAACATAATTCAGGAATTACACAAATGTATATTAAACAATGGCTTCAGTCTTCAGTCTACCAACTTTTAGAAATTAAACTGCTGCTTTCCCTCTTTTTTTTAAGAGGTGTGTGTGCATTTTCTTGGGTGGTCTGTGTACTACATAAATAATGAACAGATGATTAGACTAATTCACATAGTAACTACAGTGCTGTTTTGATTCAGCCACAAAGCAGAAAACTTTTCAGCACTCTTTTTTTGGCAAGTTAATCATCAGTTTTTATTTACCATGTATTGTCATGATCTACTGCATTTTTTAGGACATGATGAAGCCTAGTGACCACTGGAATCTAATGGAGTCTTACATGAAGCATGTGTCTGTCCTGTTCTACACAATGACCTGTTCATTCCCTGTAACCAAATGACCAAATAGCTCACAAAACCAGTATTATAGGAATAGCTTTATTATCTCTAAATAATCTCATTATATTACAATTTGTCCACCAATATGCAAAATTAGAAGTATTAAACTATTTCCATAAAATATTCAGGAATTAAGCATGTGTGCGTATATACATACACATTTTTTAAATAGTGTTATTTCAACAATGACTAAGTTATTAAATCACTGTATGAAATGTTGATAATGGATGGGCTTATTTCACAGTCAGAAAAGGGCAATGTGGATCCCAGGCTTCTCTGTATTTTCGGTACACAAGAGACATGGCTTTTACAAATACCCCTTAACAAAACAGAACTAATGAGAAAAACATTGCAGTTACTACATTCTTATTCACTGTGCATTTGGTCGTATCAGGTATGCATAGAAGTTATTAACTGTAAAGCATATGCGTCTGCTTCAAATGATGATCAGATTTTATTCCAGTTCTTGTCTCCAATTCTGGCCATGTTCAGGAATCCCCATACAAAATTCATGTCCATAAGTACATAGAAAAGAGGAGAAAAGTAAGACGCATAGTTGAACACCAAGTAAGCTTTAGGGTTTTAGAACTGCTGTAATCATATTTGGTTTATAAAGTAATCAAACTGTGCCCAGAGTGAGTTGTTTCTTCTCTGTTACAAACTAACTGTAAAACATCTGAAAAGTAAGACACTTACTTAGAAAGCTCTTTCATCTTGATGTGTTTAACATATAAGTGTATCGTGATGGCATCATGAACTGTTAATATAACTGGTGCCTATGGGTCCATACTTTTCAGTCAATCAACTTGAAAAAAAAAATCTCACTTTGCTTAGCACACATTTGAAAGGTCATGTTTCTAAATATTCCTGGTTTTATCTGTTCGAAGATGATAACATAAAATGAATCAGGGCTCAAGTGTGGTAGTAGCTGATCAGAAGTAAGCAAGACCCAGCAAGGCTATATTTACCACCTGCATACCTATGTTACATTCAACTTGTAGGTTTTTTGGTAGATTTTTAAGGAGACTAACCTCTGTTTCTTAAAGTTTTGAACTGCATGTTACTGGCTTAGAGCTAATGACCAGACAATGCACAATGTCATATATACATTAAAAGTCCTTTTGAACATTTGACAGTGGATAAAATGAAGTTTCTGTATACAGAGAGTTTTAAAAAGAAATTCGTGTTATAGTTCATGTTTTGCTCTCCAAGCCACACAAAGGCACTAGTTTACATTAAGGACTAATGTCCTGCAAAACTTCAGTCAAAGGAAGCCATTTTAAGGTTAAAGTGGTGCTAAAACCCAGCTGTCACTACTAACTTACTTAAACCAGCCACACTGGGGTTTTCAGATTTAGTGGGGGAAGATGTTTTACCTCAGGATGTACATGTTGGTGGGGGTGCATGTAGGGGGAGGAAAGGCTCAGCCTTGAGCAAATTTTTACAGCCCAATTATAAATCTTGTTTATAACAGAAACTGGCAGACCCTAAAATATGATATAAAGGGTACAGATACACATTCTGTGTGTGTGGCAAAATTGTATGCACACAATTTTCCCTTGTTCTCTGATTTTTGGCTATTGAAAGGAAAAGGATTTTGATCAAACTACAGTCCAAGGCTGTTCCTTTTCGCTTTAATAATCCGCTGTAACACCTTCCTTCCAGCACTAGTATTTTGGCTAAGGAGCAGGAATGTTGTCAAGATTAGAAAAAGCTATTGGGCTTTGTTATCATCTCCTACCTCCTCAAAAATTGTATGCAACTCTATGTGGATTACTGCAGAGAAAGCATTATTTTCAAAACAGTAAGACATAAGACATTACTATACTCACTACAAATTATTATTAATTAAATCCTTTCCTCAAGGCTTTATTTTTCACCATGGTGAATTTGCTAATGAATACTTGGGCAAAATTTGGATCAACTACATATTGGTATGTTTTCATTGTAGTTGGAAGGTGTTCAGTAGCCACGGTCTGCAATGCTGGCACTGTCGAGGTGCTGGGAGCGAGGTGATACGATGTCTTTGTGATGTACTCCACAAGGCGGTTGTATTGTTGTTCTGATAGTCTCTCTCTAGCTCCATCTGCCTGAAATTCAAATGTAATATTAAATAGTAATATATATACAATATTAAATAGTTACTGAGTAATTGACAGTAGCTGAACTTGGTAGTAACAGCAGTAACTTCCACATTACTTTCTGTAGTTAAAAATCTTCATCTCTGGGATCTTTCTTATAATGGTCTAATGGATGTTTTAATCAAGTGTTCTCTCATAGTTTAGTGCTTGGTGGATTAGTCCTCTCCTTTACTGTTTTGGACACTTTTGAGAAGCTCTAACTCTGCCGTAGAAAATTTAAGCACTCTCTTTTGACAATTTCAGGGATGGACACCTTGGTCAAAAGCAGATCTTTGCAACAGATCAACTCTAATTTTTAGACAGGAAAAGCATCTGAACCCCTTTTAGAAAGATGTCAGTAGCTCTCAGCAGTGCTTATCAGGCAGCAATTCTAATTAGCAAAAATATTTTCTCACAAAGTCCAATGAAAGACAGCCCATAAATATATCTGGGCAGTTAAGTTTAAGTCTTTAATTCGATTTAAAATAAAGACTAGAAGCTACTTTCCAGACAAACGTTCTATGATGGGATATATCCATCTGTTTCTGGTAACCAAAAAAGCCATCCTGGGTGAGAGGACCCACAAAATCCTTTTTTTTTTTTTTTTTTAACAAAAGGGTTTTACTAAAGCTGGTTTGGGGGTGTCATTTCTGGAGAGGAAATCAAGGTGTCTGTGCAAACTGCCTTTTCCTCCACCATGAACTTGAAGGGTTCCTCTGAAGAAATCCCTACTTGCAGGCTGAAATACGTAGAGGTTCAAGGTTCTAGCAAGAGGGATGCAAATAAGCTACCTCTAGTGGAAAAAATACAAGAAAACAAATACTGTCAACAGAACGGTGGCTTCTACTATAGGTACTCCAGATAAAGTATTAGATGAAAAGCCACAGGCAAACCTGGCTTCAGAAGATCAATCTGCTGTGCCCTTTTTGAAGAAGAAATTGGAGATAACTACGACCAGCTTGAGAATGGAAGGCATGCAGGCAGGCATCAAGCTAGTTGCATAGTTTCAAATAAATGCATTTCAGAAATACCACCATGGATGTCACAGAGGTTTCACTAGCAAAGTCATCTAGAATAGAAGTGCTTCCAAAATATGACAGTGAGCAAAAAGGCAGAAGCTATCCTAGGGCTAGGCTTTGATGCTTCCTCATTGACACTTGAAAAACTGCTGACCAGTTTCATTTCTGGAGGGTTTAAAATGTCTTTGTCAGATGTCATGGTAAGGATTCAAAGACTGCTCTTATCTTCTGACTGTTTTTCAGGGAGTTTTACACATGCCTTATTAGATGTGGTGGCATTTTCAAACAGTGCCATTGGATTCGATTTAACATCCATGATCAATATCTTGTCATGTCTCTGGACTGCAGGGCTCATTTTAAACAAACCATTGCTTATTTGAAGAAAGAGTTAATATGACTGATTGACAGATAGTGACAGATGTCACATCCACATCCAAACAGGCCCTCTGTTTTTGTTTGTTTTTTATAGTGCCTTTGGAGATATATTTGCTGCTCAGCAAGTAGAAACACTTCTGTTTTCAATCATCACCACAAAAATGCTAAAGGAAGCAGGCTCATAAACAAGCTCAGAAGCTCAAGGTTGGAGCCCATGCCTAGAAAGAGCAGAAATGATGAAATGGGCAGAGGAGAGTGTGGTTTCCATGAATGACATTAAAAGGAGGGAAAAACAGTGGAGAATGGTGGCTGAGCCATACAGAATCATAGAATAGTTTGGGTTGGAAAGGACCATAAGATCATTCAGTTCTAACCCCCTGCCATGGGCAGGGATGCCTCACTCTAGACCATGTCATGCAAGACTCCATCCAGCCTGGCCTTGAACACTGCCAGGGATGGAGCACTCAAAACTCCTTTGGGCAACCTGTTCCAGTGCCTCACTACCCTCACAGTAAAGAACTTCCTTATATCCAACCTGAACTTCCCTTGTCTACGTTTGAACCCATTACTTCTTGTCCTATCACTACAATCACTGATAAAGAGGCCCTCTCCAGCATCCTTGTAGGCCCCCTTCATCTTCAGTCTGGTGGCATAGAAAAAGTATCTCAGTAGTCACTCTGTTTTACCAGTCGAAAGGAGAGAAACATGCTGAAGTCCCACCTACATAATTACATTTTCAGTTACGAGACTCCACAATTTGTCCTGATTTCTACTTCAGGACAAGTAAGCCCAGGGAAGCTGGGTTACAGTCCAACCAAAAGACCCAAGTTAGTTATTAAAGGAGATGGAAAGAGTGCTGGTTTCCCACACACCTGCTCTTGTGACCCATTCTTCATTCACCCCCAGGCTATATCCTACAAATACAGCATAATTATTCAGAAGGAAATACTAACTGCTCTTGGATGGTCTTCCAAAGTAACTAGGACCCTACCTGCTTCCAGATGACTGCCGCTGTCTGTTTCTCCAGACAGTTTCAGTTTACCTTATATTGTCAAGACAAGAACACAAACTTGGAATTGTTCTACATTTTTTCCTAAATGGGACTTGACTTAACATTGTCACTAAGTGCCTTAGCACACTATTCTGGACACTCTTAATAGCCAGAACATTCAAGGAATCATAACTGAATCAAGAGTTGCTTAATGCACCTGCAAGAGGAATCTTAAAGATACAATGTGATGTCATGCTATAAGGCCATACTTTCAGGTTAAGAAGTCCAGGATTTTTCCAAAATTCTTCCCATTACAGTTTATAAAGAATAACCCTTCAGCAATTCTAACTCGACAGTAGCTACAGCACCTTCATTGTGCCGTTCAGATGTGTGTGACGCTGGTGGGCTGCTCTGTGCACACTGACTCTGGTTCTTTAGTTTTTTTTTTCACTGCTTTAAAAACTCCAGAGACTGGTTTTCAGCTCCAGCCATGATAACGTGTAGCACTATCATGGCAACCCTCTTGCAGATTATCACAAAGAAATTCTGTAGTATCTGAAATTTCAGGGGCCTTAATTTTTTTTTGTTGTCTTGACATTGTGAGCTCTACCAAGAGCAGCCGGAAGAACAGGCCTTTTGAGTCTGGTATCTGTCTGGAAGCAAGCAGTGTCTCAATTATTCTGGAAGATAATCCAAGTACAATTAATGCTTCCCTTTCAATAACAACGTTGTCAGTGCCAGAGTTTTCCAGATTCCATCCAGGTTATTCTTAGCCAGATGGATTAAGTTATATATTGTGGAAGCGAACAAGCCACCAGGCAAACCTGTTGCTGAACAAGTCAAAATATGCTCCATAACATCTCTGGTGATTACAGCTGTAGAATAACTCATGTTTTGTTTCCTAACAGTTCAAGAAACTGAGGAGAAGGAAGGGAAGAAACTGGTTTGGGCAGAGCTGAAACAAAACTTCTGGCGATTATTTTTGTGAGCAATAAGGCAAAAAGGTGGATTTTTATAATGTTAAAAGCAAATGGTTCAATCTTTGACTAAATTAGTCAGAAAAATAGACACAAGTTACATTTAGTAACATTACCTCCATTTTGCTAAACTTACCATAATATTTTGGTTGACCTGACTGGGCATTTTCCAGCTAAAAATTCTGGCCATCTTCACTAATATAATTGTGTACAGATGTGCCTGCACTTCAGCTGAGGACAGCCTCAATGCAACAGGATGGCCACCATTAATAGTTCGGGATCATGTCTGCTTAGGTGTAGGTCTCCAGCTCTGAGAGTCTCTCAGTCACAGCTTGCTGCTCCTAAGGTTCCTTTTCCTAATCATGTTCTAAAAGCTTTTAGAAGCTCTTGTTGGGAAACTCCTGCCAGCACCAGTGCTGCACACAACACCGCAAGCACCACAGAAAGGAAGCTACTAAATATGGTATTTCCCAATCCACTGAGAAAAAAACCCACTATAATAAACTTTATATAAAAGAGTATTAGTTTAAGTAATTAGTAAAACTTCAGGAAGCTTTTGGAATCTTTTGTTGTGTAGCTGCCTTAGCATAAAAAAATTTAAACTTTCTTATTGTTTGCCTTACTTTCAACTGCTCCTCATTGTAGCACATCTCTTTCTTTATACTTTCACACAAATTTCAGCATCAGCATCTGCATTCTGAAGGAATATTTTGCTGTTTTGTAGAGCCACACTCAGCTTTTGCTGTCTTGCCACGACTGACTTTACACAACTGGGACACAGGCACTCTTGGGACACAGGCACTCTTCACTGCTTGTGAGATGTCATACATTTCCACTGCTCTCCCAAGAGCCTGTGTCAGCAAAAGAGATTGTGTGCTGAAGCTGGGTGGCTCAAAGCTTACAGCTCCCGGCACTGCTACACTGCTGGAGTAGGACTCCCATGTTTCTATCCAGAACTTCAGAAAAAAACATGTATTTGGTTCAGGGCCTCCAAAGCAGGTCCCATTCACTGTGTGTACTCGCATGTGTATATGGGAATGCTGGGCTCTGCACACGCCATGTACGGTTACAATGTGCACGTACTGGAGCCACTTGCCCGGAAGTCCTGTACATTCCCAGCTACAGCAGCAGTGGGACTAGAATTAGGCTCCCTGTCCCTCACCTTCCCCTCTCCCTTTTGGGCAAGCAGCCCTAACCTCAGAGCAGTAGCTTACTCCTCACCCCTCAGACAAACAGTACAAAGACAAAAGCCATCACACTAATAAAAAAACTGGGCTGGTGCTAAAGTTAGGGTTACAATGGGTTGACTGCCTCAAATGCCTTAGGGAGAACAAACTATATTCCTCTTCCCTCCAGGACAGTAGCTCTGGACTGAGCAGGATAGTTTGGATTCAGTCTGATTTGTGCCTCCGGCAACCACTCAGCACTCAGGGATAAAAAAGGCTGAGCTTTGACCACCTGCATTAAAATTTAAGTAATGCCTCATGCAGCTTTGTGGTGAGAGAAGGCAACTTCAACAGCACTCTGTGAGACTGAGGTTAGTGGAAAGACAATACATGTAAATAGAGAATTCACCACTAAAAAAAAAGCTTTCACAAAAAATCTAAGCACTGTCATGACACAGATGAATCCTTGTTGTGTTGGAATCGATGGCAAAACTCTTCAGTACACTTCAGTGAAGTTAGGATTTTACTGAAGGTGCTGAAGCTTCCCTACTTTTTGGCACACCCCATACTTCATGGGGTTTTACATGTTCTGCTCTTACATTTGAAACAGGGAAATTAAGCAGTCTACGAAACTACCTGGCATAGATTTAGAGAAACAATAACTGGGATATGTGTGTTTATTTTTGAAATGATCTCTCATATGATTCCACTTGAGAATTTAACACAATAAACATTGTTTCCCAAAAGTGTAAAAATATAACATTCTTCTACCATTAAAAGAAGATAATGCATCCAAAACCTCAGTATTCAAATGGCTTAGAGATCTTTCAATATGAAGATGAAGGATTTATGCTCTTACTGGCAAACTTGGTGCATCCAAACTCAGTAGAAGAACTGATCTGTTTTAAAGTTAACATCTGCAGAAGAAGGAAGATCTAAGCAAGTAAATACAGCCAGCAGCCAAGCAAGACGACTGCACGCACTGGAAGGAGCAAGATAAGAAACATGCTGAAAGGAGCTGTTAGATGTCACAGAAGAATAAAAGGAACTGTTCTCACTGTGACTCTGTAGGCACAGGCAGCCTGTAACTTGCCAAACAATAAACAGCTTATGCACATGTAGTTGTGAGAACCTCTTCAGAAGAGAGGTGGTGCTTACCAAGAACACAGACTTCCTCTATTGCTGTCACAGATATGAAATGTCATGATCAGTAAGAGGACAGAATGGGGAAGACAAGTCCCTTTCATCCAAAGTTGACTAAAGTCAACTATGAGGTGCATGCAAGCAGCAGGGCTACTGGTTTGGCACTGAGACCTCTGGCCTCCCGACCCAAAGGTGAGTATGCCCATTGCTAAAAGCCTCATCATCGGTGTAACTTTATCTTCAAAAAAAACCCTGTACTCAAGTCTTTACCTCCAATTCAGAAGGCACTCTCTGTTGTTTCAGCTGCACCTTCAGCACGTCTTTTTGCTGATCATCTTCCAGACAATCTATTTCAGTCACGGGGAATGCCTGCTGCTGCGTGTCTTCACTGATGCTGACCACAAACAGTACTTCTGAGGTGAGCAGCAAGCAGCCTTCATGCTGCTGGCCTGATCCACTCACAATCATGATGTCTAAGGCCATATGGACCTCTGGCCTTCCCAGAGATTGCAGCATTTTCCTGCATTATCAAGGAGAGGGTGGAGGGGGAGGAGAGAAGAAGACAAAGAAGAAGAAGAAAAAGAAGAAGAAGAGGAAGAAGAAGAAGAAGAGGAAAAAGAAGAAGAAGAGGAGAAGAAGAAGAAGAGGAAGAAGAGGAAGAAGAAGGAGAAGGAGAGGAAGAAGAAGAAGAAGAGGAAAAAGAAGGAGAAGAAGGAGAGGAAGAAGAGGAAGAAGAAGAAGAGGAAAAAGAAGGAGAAGGAGAGGAAGAAGAAGAAGAAGAGGAAAAAGAAGGAGAAGAAGGAGAGGAAGAAGAGGAAGAAGAAGAAGACGAAAAAGAAGAAGAAGGAGAAGAAGAAGAGGAAGAAGAGGAAGAAGAAGGAGAAGGAGAAGAAGAAGAAGAAGAAGAAGAAGAAGAGAAGAAGAAAATAGTCAGTGTTATGCATTGGCTCCTCCAGGACTTCTTTTGAACACTTAAGCCTGTAGCAATTACCTCAAACTTTAAGCCAGGGAATATTTTTCAAATCTCCATTACTGAAAGATGTAAGACTTAAGATTTAGAGAATGAATGTGAAACTGTTACTTATCAAAACTCCTTAATCTTTCACTGCAAAATTGGCCTACTAACTGTGCTAGGTCAGCCTATTTCCCATCCTAATAGAAAAATTATCCTGAGAAGTGGCTTACAAATTCAGCCCAGAAAATAAAGCTATCTTCACTAACAGCTGTTTCTGGAGATGTGCAGTATTTTTCTTGGGCTCAGCGCAATGATAAATAAGTAAGAACTCACTGAATGCCATTAAATAAAGATCAGCTCTGTAGTTCCAAAGCTGGAAGCAGGTCAGCAGCCCATCATTTGCAGATTGGGTTTCTATGCACTACCTTTGTGTTTAATGTTCCTAAACAAACTGCCATAACTCAGCCTTTCCTAGGGAAGCAGCCTGTTAACTTGACCACAGGCCAGAACCTATTAATAAACAATGTGGATGTAAAAATGAGCAAGTGTCTAAATAATTTTACCAGACATATTTGACGTGGCTATTTGGAGCCTGCTCAACACGTTGATCATCTGGATGAGAGCGCTGCTTGGGAAGCTGAGAAAGTCCAGCCCCATGCAAAATACCTGTGGTAAGAGAATGTAAGTTTTTTGGTGGTTGTTTTCTACAAAACGGTTACGTGCTGCAGTGATGTCATCTGTTAAGAGCAGTTCATAAAATAGTGCAGATCCAAAATGATGTCACATCTTTGGAAGCTGCAGTCAAGATAATTCATTAAATATTACAACGCAAGAGTTGTGCACTTAACCCCAGTGATCTTGCATTAGCAAGAAACAAAAAAACCCCACTGCGTGTTCTAAAAACCAGCCATACACTCGCAATCAAGAAAAACGCAATGCTTCTGAGAGCCATCATTTCAGAGTAGAATCGGACACATCGCTTAGCATTTGCATAGAAAATATCAAGACCTTTGTTAACTTTCTTGCTTAATATTAAAATACTTCCATATACGTGTCACGATTGGTACAAATTAGAAGGCAAGTTTGCCTAGATACTGTATCTAAATGTTCAGTTACTCAATCCAGCTATTAAACACAGATCCGTATATATTTATGAGCTCTCCCGGGGCATCTGGTTTATTGTGAATTCTTCTTAACGCCAGCACAGAACAGAGACTACAAGCAGCAGTTAAACAGGTTTCTAAACAGACTATCCAAAGCTGAAGATGATATGGTATGCATGTTTTCAGATAGCCTGAGAACTCTTTAAGATGAGGTACGGTCATCAGAAAGAATGAGTGGGTTGCAAAAAAGCCCCACAAATTAAGTAGTTTTAAAAATTTTTACAAGGCAGACAGGAAGTAGGTTACGCAGCGAGCCCTGCAGTGAGGCAGCTCAGTGCGAAGATACTCTTTAAAGAAAGAAGTTTTCTTTTGTCTAATTAAGCATTCCATGGAAGCAAAAGGCATTTTGCATAAGGGTGTCAATAACTCAGATTCCTTTTTACACAATGGATAATAATTTAAACAAAACATCAGCACTGAAAAAAAAACCCCTTTAATTTTTAGCACACATGTCGATGGTAATACTTAAAAGCAGCATCCCAGTTGTAACAGTTGGCTTACCGAGGTTCTCAGCATTATGTGCGTGAAAATGTTATTTACAGATGGAGAAAGAGAGAACATGTGTTTATTTCTGTGTGGTCCCCCACCCCTCGGTCTCCCCCAAGGGGCACGGTCCCATTTCTAATCCAGTTGTGGGTAAGAGTTACTTGAACTCTGTGTGTTTTCCTCTCACGCACCATCAGCTATTATTGATACAGTTTTTATGTTTTTTCCTGGCCAACTCTTTTTGTCACATGCTCATGGAAAACATGATGTCTTGTATATCATATCTGCCATGAAAAGTGTCCTTCTACTGTTACAAGTTTCTTGATAAAGACTGCAGCAGAGTAAATCTAGAAAGAATAACGCTGAAGGCAGCAAAACTAACACACAGGCAGCCAGCAACAGACTGAAGTTTCTGATTTTACTGATATGGGTTTTACACCTATGGGATGCATAATTCAGGAGAATGGTTATTATTTACACTCATCGAACAAGATAAACTTAATTTGAAAGAATTGTAATAACTGTTTCATTATTTCTTTAAATAGATTGCTTCAAGGAATGAGTTCTGCCATGTGATGGGAAGCATGGAAACAATATCCTGAACTTAAGCCCTGGGAGAGCTACTCATATGCTAATCAACATCACAAACATAAATACTGCCAGCAATTAAAGGCTTAAATCTTTAAGGTTTATCCTGTGTAATTAGTGAAGCAAAATTACTGACACATTGTTCTTGTATCAACAGGTCTCCCTTCTTTTCTTTCCTGACATCCCCTGTCCCCTTTTAAATATCCAGACCAACGACTTTGATTTATGGATACTGGAAATAAATAAGTTAGTGTATTTTCATATTTTATTTTTATCTTTTACAGTTTTTGGTCATTCAGAAGTATTCACATCAGTTTGAAAGGATTCATCACTGCTGCCACAAAGTGCTCAGCCTAGCTGAAAAGCCCGCCTCTGGTTGTTAAAAGGTTACTCGTGTCTCCAAAACCAGGACTGTCTTCTCACAACTGCAGTTTAAAGGGGATGCTCCCACTGCATGACTCACTTCTTTCTCCCAGGAACATAACTCTCTCTTTGCGTAGAGATAGCACAACTCTTTCCTTGCTATAACAAAGCAATCTCAAAATAACACTCTAATTTGGTATAGTGTTGCTCTAATACTTTTATGTCAAAAGCTCTTTTGTATGCACATATGTTTCTGTAACTAATTCTACTGTATTCCAAGAATTACTTCATGCTTTCTGCATTCTGTGTTGCTGTGGCTGTACAATGCTGATCAGTAACACAAGAGAGAAGCACAACAGGATGGCTTTTAAGAAAACCAGCACATTTCTAACTATTATTCAGCAGTGGCATTTTTAACCTTTCTCTAAGTCACACAGCTACTAAGGCAGGTAAGAAAGATGCAGCAGGTTGTGCCTGAAAAGCATTTTAGAATTCAAATGGAGATGTTGGAAACAGAGAAACTCACCATAACCTGTCTGGGAGACGAGTTCAGCTGCTCCTCCGATGGGCTTTGTGAAGACCCCCATGATTCCCTTCCCCACACCCGAGATGACCCCTCTGGCTTTATGCCCAGCTGAAGCCTGAGCCTCAGATACTCGCTGAAAATTCTGCATCGGCTGATCCACGATCCCAGCAATTGCACCTGAAAAAACAAGAGTCCCAGCAATTAGTGAAGATTAATATCCCAGAATAAGAGGAAATCTTACTGCTGGACGTGAATGTTGCTTGAATTACAGACTGTACCCCACCCTTCTTATTACAGCTATTTAGCATGCAACCAATTAGCTGAACACTACCTTAGCTGCAGTTTAAGATAAATCTCAACTTCCTCTTTTTTCTAAAACACATTTTACTTTTCAAACATTCAGATCACGGAACCTGACAGTGTGTTTTCATCTTTCAACTACTTTCACTAAATCCTTTTGCTGAGTTAGTTTAATTTAGTTAATTTTGTGTAGCAATTCTGAAAATGCTGGGCTTGGAATAAAGTCTACCAGTTTTAGAAGACCAGAGCTGCTATGGAAATGAGATTTTCATGTAAGCCTGAAATTGACTTCATGAGAATAAAAACTGCCTGTATTCAATACATCATTTTTATATCCTCTTCCACTGCCAGAAATGTTCATAAGCTAATGCAACTTTTGATATATTACTAAGATTTGCAGAATTAGACTTTGAGACTTTTTGTTACCATTTTGTGAAAACGATCATATTTTACTTTAATGTGCACGGGTCAAACTTTTACAAGTGACACAGTGACCTTCCTAGCTTTTAGTATCAACAGAGAACTCCAGCTCAAATCTTCCTAAATGTAAACAGGTATGTGAGGTGGTACATTTCTTTGATCTTGAGTTTATGTGAGCCACTTAACCAGAGACATGTCTCTAGTTATTGCAATTTTGATAGATAAGCTATTTGGAAATTGCTAAGAGTACAAGGATTGGACAAAGTGACATCAGTTAGGAAACAGTCTGCCTGATCCAAGGTTCTCTGCTCAGTGAAACACAAGTTTGCAGGCTCCTTGGTACCTTCAGCTGCAAATATCGAGATAAAACAATTATTTAAGAAGTAGGACCCAGCGTCACCTTGGTAACCAGGCATTTTTACTGCAACCCAGACATCTTTGAAGATTCGGCTTTGTATGTGGAAGCAAATCCAGGCATAATTCCAGAGATTCGGACAACCACAGCTGAGGTATTTGGCCCCATGTGTTTACCAGCGTGAAATGCACTAGTCAGCTAGCTGCTAACCCGTTTTCAGATGGTTTTAGTTACTGTTACTGGATAAATGGAGAAGTTGCTGACTTTGAACAACAAGAACTAATATCATACTTGGACACTGGTATCCTGTCCAAGAAAAAAAAAGAGACAAGGATGAGAAGCAGTACACATTCCCCTAAATCCTTGTCCCTGAGATACTATCTATCAGCAATTCAAGAAACTTGCATTCCCTATAAATGCCTCCCTCTCCTCTTAGAGAGGTTGCTTCCAACTTCTACATGTGTATCCTTTACTGATAAATGTGTACTATTTCCCAAGAAAATGACGGTCAATTTTTAACGTGACACCCAGCTTTTACTGAGCTCCCTCACTGAAGCTGAGCGTGCAGCTGAACATTCACCCTCTGTACCACAAAGGCCATGAAGCTTCCTCAATGCCATGCCACGGAAACGATACAATTTTCAATTCAATTCTGTTTCATTAGTACTCACCAGCTGCTCCTGCTGCTTGACTAAAATAATACCCCAACACGACACTACACAATTGGGATTGTTCATCCAGTCTTTTCTTTTGTACAACTGTGATGCACTTGAAGACATAAAACAATACTTGGTGTTCTGCTAAGTTACAGTATTACGTTACACTGTGACCTCCGTCACCCTATCTATTGAGGTCATCCACAGCAACTGCACTTTCAGAACAGAAGTTATTGCCTTATTAAATGTAATCCACCTAAGTCCTAGCACTAGTAAATTATTTACTGCGATACACTTGAGCAATGTTATAAGGTAATAATAAATAAGAGCCTACTCCAAAGGACCTGTGGTACGCTCCAGGCACTTCTCAGGTGGAATTAGCCCAGAGGACAAGGAAAAAGAATGGAAACTACTGTGACTGTGTTGTATAACATTATTTATATAGTATCCCAAATAATAGATAGCTTAATTAACCAGTTGTTTAGTACTTCCACACTTTCTGCTATTTGGCCATTTTATGCATGCTCTGAACTCGTCTGCAAAGCCATTGCTCTTTTGTACCTCAAATCCTTTTGCAAGTTGTGTCTTTCTACCTGCAAAAAATATAACCAATGATGTTCTCTTCTCTCTCTGCTCACCCTTTTTAATCTCTTATCTTGAACTGCAAATCAATGACAACTCATTCATGTGCTGTTGTCATGCCCACAAATCACATAATAAACTATTAACTTTACTCTTTCATTCAAGAGTGGCTGGTCCTACCTCCCTTGCATGGGGGGTTGGATCTGCGCAGCTCCTTTCCTGGGTGCATCATGCGTGGGCAAAGGACAGAAAAAAACCATAAAAAGGTCGAAGGCTGAGCAGCCTCAAAACCTGACAGCAGTGAGAAAATGATGACACACATGTGAGGTTCACTGCACCTCCGAGTACCAGGAACTGTGTGAAGCAGATGTTCCCTGGGTCCATGTGGCCTCTTTCTTGTGAACGTAACATTAGTGGTAGCAGCACCATGCTGGATGGGCTCACCATAGCAGGTTTCTCCCCTCAGATTTCAGTAGGATATCAGGGACGCACAGTCTGAAAACAGCTATAGCGTCCTACTTCCATCCCTCTCTGTTCTCTGTAATGTCCTTTGCCCTTTATTTTTTTTAAATGAAACCACTCTCTATTTTTATTTTCATTCCTACCCTAGGCATTTAATTTTATATGCATGTCCACATATGTACACACAGATTATGTATGTATAAAGAAAACCTCAATAAAATTAAACACCAAAGCAACAAAACAAAAACATATTCTTCCATTACTGGACAAAGAAGTTCCAACAACACCATAACATCTGCTAAACATCAGACGGGGTGCAATCAGGTTAATACATGTTGCTCAGTAAGCATAAAAAGATACTTGGATAACTACAAAATTCAGACAGTTCAGAATATATCACTATTACTTCAAGAAGAATTTGATTACGGGCAGCAACTGGTTTGCACGCAGACTGACAGTCTTTGGTAAACGTAGCACGGCTTTCAGAACTCGGCAAAGATTGAGTTGCTTGTGACAAACTCTTTCAGACCAAGAATTAATTGGGAAAAATCCCCCATCAGCAGAACTTGGCCATGCGCTGCCACGAGGCTGGAAGGTAGCCAAGCTGAAACCATTTTGCTCCCTTTTCTTTTCTCTGTTGTCCTTCAGGATTGCCACAAGTGTTTCACACTGAAAATAAAGCTGAAGCCTAGTCTCATCACAGCAAACATCACATAAAAATACAGCTAAAGGGAAAGAGCACCTGTTGGTGTGCATTAATATATTTGCAGAATTAGTGTGGAGAATAGCATACACCTTCAGGATTAGCACGGACTCTTAGTATTTCGCTTGTAGATAGGCAAAAATGGAGTGGCTCTGATTCAGTGATAGCTGCACAGCAAGGACAACCACCACGCGTAATATCAAAAATCTGAACTGCTGAAATCCAGCCCTTACCTTCTCTAGCAGCACAGTTACACTGCCGGTCACTATTACTGCCAGTTCACTTTCCCCAAAAGCAGGTAGGAGTAACTGAAATGTTGAGCACTTCTGCCGCTGTGAAAAATGGCTTTTCTAATAGTTGTCAGCTTTTTGGTTACTCTGAAATGCTCAACTTCCTAAAGGGAGCTACTTCAATACGATATTTTTCACTAGGGCCAGTAGTTGAAAACAAAGCTTATAGTTTCCATCTCTTCTTTTATACAGTTATAAATTATTATTTTAAAACCTGACCCCAGCATGCAAAGTGCAAAAAACAGCTCCTTCGTGGGGAGTGCCAATGATCTTAATATTTTACATACAATTCCACCGCATTTTTGTCAAATCATATGAAAGAAAAAACACACCTAGCCATAAGCTTTTGCTTATTTTCATGCATAAACATTACTAAAGTGATCCAGAAGCCTCCCTCAAACTAGAAAAGAAGACGACAACCAGCCAAAGATAACAATCAAATCAAACAACACCCTGACAGTGCTTGAGTCATTTAAAATGAGACAGGACAAAGCACTTAAGAATGTACCACAGGAACAACTTGCACTGAGGAGGAGACAAGAGTACATGATTTTGGCCCTCATTCAGCAAAGCACTTAAGCATGTGCTTAAGTAAGTGAATCAAGGCCACCATGAGCCAGATTTTCAGAAAAATCATAAATGCAACTGTTCCTTCTGCATAGATACCACAATGCATCAGTGAACTGAGGGCTCTTACATGCCTGTGTCTAGGCATGAAATCTGCATTTGCAGTTCTTAAAGCTGCTTGCCTGAGTCAGATGGCTTTTACAAACATGACAGTCCTGTGACATCCCAGAAATCTTTTTCACGTCTCAATTATTGCCATTAGAAAGTCATAAAAGCTGTGGCTTCAAAAGGTCTTACTCCCTGCGTTCCTGCGCTCATCTGAACTCTTCATGATTGTGAAGGAAAATAAGATAGCAGTTTCATTCTGTTACGTATGAAAAACATAGAAGTACTTTTACAGTAAGCATCTTCATGTTTACTCTGAACATGCTGGTAAAAGAAAGCAGCACGGTGATACCTCCCCTTCAACTATGACCGGTTTTGGGGCAAAAGCCACAATATTCTTTAAACAAAATGGTCAGGGCAGGAACAGCTTTCTGATGCGTCTGTAAAAACTGAAATGCAGGTCTATTCATAATTTAGGTCTCAACACAATTTACATGAATGCTGCTGTGCATACAAAGAAAACATGCCTTTTAAAAATCTGGTTTAAATAATTATACCTGATACAAATTCAGTGGAATATTTCCAGTTATTCCCTTAGTGAGAGCTCCCACACTTGTCAAGTCCAGCTACACAGTATCAGTAGCTATTTATCTGGGTGCTTCATTGCCTCCACTGCTGAGAACAGAGGAATTTAGCCGGCAGGAATCTCGTAAGGGCAGGGGAAAGAACAAGATTCTAGCTTGCAGAGGAGCATTGTTTTAAGCACTACTATGAAGCTCTAAGCTTCTACCACGAAGTCTGATTTTCCAGGAACTCAAGGACACTGAAATTCTAACTCTTTTCTTTTCTGCTTTTGTTTTTAACTCGGGCATACTCCAGCAGCAATGGAAGCCTTGTGCACAGGGAGGCACAGGAGCAGCGTATTTGTGCATGCATGGTACGCGTTCCTGGCTTTTTTGAACAGCAGAAACTTTGCTTTGCTGCAGCCAAAGCAACAAAGTTTTGCTCTGCAGGCTGTACAGTTGATGCTTTTAGCTCCGAAGAGCTCTGGTGCGTCACTGAAGGGGACAACCACCATGTTATCTTGCTGTTTTATTAACAACTGAGCCAAGATCACCAAACCATTTCATCAGCAGATACACACCAGGCTGACACAGTGCTTCTAAAAGTATAATCTTTCACCCGGCTACTCAACCTGACTGCCCTTAGCCCAATAAAACAAGAAGGAAAAATAAAACCTTCTCCAAAGTGTCTTTGATTTGCAACACCAGTAACAGCTTACTATTGGGAAAGTAGCTACCAATATATGAAGTTTCTCCTTTATACACATTTCTCCCAGGATACTTGCTTGCTGCATTACAGGCATTATCAAATGACAGTGCTTCACATCATCTAATGTTATTGCTCAAAATAATTTCCAGTAACTTAACCCAAACTTGTAACATTTTTACCACTTCCTCTTCAGGGCTTTCAGGGCTGCGGTTGCAAATATAGGAGTTGTGTACACTAGTGAAGATTAGGAAAGAGGACAAATCCTTTCAAGCTTCAGCTCTCCTAACCTTTTGCACTGTACTGCTTTTGGTCACTTTGATCTCAAAGGGATTCATACTCTTTAATACGTACTCAGGAACTCTGCCAAACAATACAGTTCTGCATTCCTCTGCTGCGTGACAAGTAGAAGAAACCTAGAAAATATGGCCCCTCACTGCAAAACTTCTCAGAGGTTTTTTCCAGTGCGGGTTAGTTTTCGAATTTTTAGGTATGATTTTGAAAAGGCCAGAGTAATCTTCACTTCTAACTAACCAAACCCCTTGGCTGCTCAGTGAATACAATTATACTGAATCAGGATAATCTGGGTCTTTTTGTAAAAGCAGAATTCCTCATCAAAGCTTACTTAACATCTGCACTAAGTTCAAGTGGTTTTCAAACAAAACCAAGAATCCCCAATATCTACAGTGCAGCAGAACCAAGCAGGTTTGGAAGGCATTCCTATAACTCACTGGAAAGTAAACATCAGCATGATGACGTCTTTGTGCTTAGTTACAAGTCACCCTGCCCTGTGCAGAATTATTCGTTTCTTGTCAGAGATGCACTATGTACCAATGAAAATATTTCACAAATAGAGTGCAAACTCGCTCTATTAAACTCTGCAATTATTTTATCAGCAAAACACATACACAAAATTCACTAAATATAATTCACTTGATAAAAAGTATCTCACATACATGCCATGAGTCTATTTCACAAGAAAATACCAAAACAAACAGAATTTGCAATTATAACTCACATGTTGAAAAGGCTGGTAAGCAGATCAGAAAACAGTATCATCACTCAACTTGATATTTAATAGTACATTACCTAGAAGGCTAATGCCTAAACGAGAGAGCCCCTGTCTCAGTCCTTCTCCCAGGCTCTCTGGAAGCTGCCTTCTCCATTCTTCCTGTCTGTTGCAATGCTCCTCATCCAGTGACAGCCTATCCATATTCCGAGCAAGACTTGTTGCCAGATTGGTAATTGACGTCAGTGTACCTAAATACATGGAGATACACATTTGGGTCTGGATCAAAATGCTTTAATTTAAAACACAGAAGCGTTCTATGCCTCACTGCAATACTGAGCTTATGAGAACAGCAAGTCAGCTGAAAAGTCACCCATGTGTAACAGGCTTTACTATTTGTTAAGCATCACCACACTGCTTCTACGGTCTATGTCACGCCTTTTACATTAGCCTGCACCAGGTTTGCCTGTCCGGTGGGAACAGCAGCACACCCAAACATCACTTCCCAGCTTCCAAACTTCTGTAGGGCTGACCCAAACGGAGGGGGGTGCATGTGTGTGATAGAAAGGTAAACAACCGTTTACAGGAGGAGCCAGGGAAGAAGTGTCCTGAGGGAGCCCCCCGGGAGGAGCAGCAGGGTCCCGCTGGAGTCTCTGCAGGCGGCAGAACCACGCGATGGCACTGTTTGTACAGACTTCGCAATACAAAAGCTGCTCCTGCTCTCAGGACAGCCCGGCCCCGCTGTCAAAACCCATCCACGCACTTACACAGCTATGACAACTGTATCTACTCTCTCTTTTTTTAAAGGAATAATAAATATGATGAGGCGACAGAGTGTAGAATTTCTGATGGTTAGCAGAAGTACAGAACACCTTTCATATTTCTGCAGTTATCACATGAAATACCGGCTGAGCCAATCTCCGTTTCCCACTGGGAGGTTTAAAATTCTGCAGTTTCTGAAATGTTCTTATGTGCTGTAGTTAAGTGGTGATCTGTTTAATACATACGATGTTATATGTGAGCTTTGTTACCCTCCCAGCACTTCGCCGCAGCCTAGCAAGCCCAACAAAGCTGCAAGCAATATTGTTTAAAACTTTAACACATCCTTTAACAATGCCTGACAACAAAGCAGTAGTTGGAGCAACAAAGTGAAAGCTCTACCTTTGGAAATGTGTTTTACAAATGATGTCGTTCCTCTGGAAACTCCACTGACAAATGCTCCTGGGCCTCTGGTCAGCCCTTCATAGGGGAGCCTAAAGAAATCGGCTATGCCATTCCCTATGCTTCTCACCAGGCTAGCCGGGCTCCCAAGAATTTCCAACGATCCGACAACCCAGCCTGCATGGAAAAACAAGACATATGTTACGGTTGCAAAAACTGCAGGAGAAGCAGTTGTGAAAAGGTTATTCCTTAATTATCATTTTCACACCAGTATTCATCGCATTCTGACCTTCCTTTGAGCAAAACACAGGAAATAACTCATCCACTATGAATTCAGAAATTGCAATCTTTCATACTTCGTAAATCAAAGAAATCCTTTTGGCAAACTCACAAATAGCTTTAGAATGACTTCCTTCCAGGAGCTTCCCGTATTTCTGCTAAAAGTGTGCTAGTGAGGTGGATGCTACAGCCTCACAGCTACGGAGGGATGGGACTGCAAGTTCAGATCGCCAGGTTGGTTTTAGACACTACAAGGCAGCCTGGTGATCTCACATCCTCATGTGATAGAATTGTGACAGGGAGTTTACAGTGATACAATGTACTGCTTTACGGGAGTGTGCAGGTCAATTGCTTGATGGAGTGTTAGGAAAGGGGATGCAGATTTTTGACAAGTGCTTAAGAAGTTATTTTAAATCCACCCCAACCCCTCTAAGCTGACCATTTTCTTTCAGAGTGCAGTGAAAGCCAGACAAATGTCTTTTGCTCAGTACAGTTGTGTAAACATCAATGACATCTACGTGCTGATTAAGTTACTCATAGGGGAGTATTCCTTATGCATATCCCAGGAGAGGTATCTGCAGATCTGGTTTCCTATATAAATGCAGGGTTGCCAGCAGCTTGCTGGATGGCCAAGCGCGCAGCAATCTGTTGCTGGAAAGCTGTTTGCAGGTCTTGTCTTTCTCAGGCTGGTTGGCAGCAGATTTATTAGGGAAATAGTGCTGCATAACTTCTTTTTTTTCAGCCCTGAGAGAACGATTCAGAAATGGCAATAAACCTTAAATGGGAACTGCCTGGTCTTTGAGCCCTGGTACCATGAATTCCAGCTGGCTTCGTCAGAATGACCCTGGGTGTGACAGGGCTGGGGCACTGAAAGATGGACAGACTGTCCTTCTGCTCTCCCGCTGAGGGCCCTTGATCTGTGCTGCCCTCCTCATTCCCATCTCATCACTGCAAACTCCTGCTATCCAGATGCTTTTCTTGTTTTCTATTAGCCCCTCCCAGTCATTCCTGTGGAAGGCTGAATCATGAAACTGAACAGAAGAGAAAATGTTACTCATATGCAATGAATTAATCTGATACTATCATCCTAAGCTCCTGGAAAATCTATTATTTTTGCTGAATCTGTCCACATTTCAGCCCTGGCAGGTTGAGAACTCCAGTATCCGTAGCATAAAAATCAGGAACCACAGTAGACATAAGGGAGAGGGTGGGATGGACTATGAGAACAAAAACCAAGTACTACTGGCAATGCAACAAGGAAGGCAGCAACAAGCACTGTGGCCCTGCAGTGCCTGCCCTAGAACGGAGCATCCCCAGGCAGTCCCTCCCTGCTGGGACAGGGGGAAGCCAGAGCTCAGGCTGGGCTTGTACTCCCTCCCTGTAGTATTTTTAATAAATTATCTGTGCCACTGTGTGAAGTGCTGAAAAGCTGGAGGGGTGGGGAGGTGTGTGCAGATGGAAGAGATGCTCTTTCTGCTTGCTCAGATCAATAATGTTACAATAATCCCTCGCAGCCTTTGTTGTTTGGGTATTTTTCCTCTAAATATTCTCATCATTTGTTGTCCTGAGGTGGTGGTGCAATGGAAAGGGGCTAAATGACACCATGGCTTAGTGTCTTGCTGCCCTCCAACACCCCCAGCAGACACTGCCGTGCTGGAACACGGGAGACTCCAACTCCACTCAGCTGTTTGACCAGTGTGTTCAGGAATGAAAACCACATTAAATGCATGAATGAAACCAGGTAAACACAAAGCTGAGGGGTTGCCTGGTATCCTGGGGGTGAGCTGTGACAGTCTGACCCTGGCTGGTAGGCTGTCAGTTTTGGGAAGCCCTGGAAGGAGCATGCTCTCCCTTGGAGAGCACACAGGAGGAACGTGCACCATGCAGAAAGTGTGGCCCTCCTTGGCCAACACTCAGAGCAAACCAAACAGCTCCTCATTGCCAGCATGGACCATCCAATCCAAGGAGGAAGGTGTGGGAGTAAGTAAGGAATAGGAGGGTAATGAATCAGGAATAGTCCCTCCATTCAGAAGCACTGTGCTGCATTATCCTTTGCAGAAATATAGTATCATGTCAGGTTACCATTTCCCAAAGTATGCTTAGTAATTACGTCCACTAGTATTACTACATTAGCAGAGACCCACTGCATTTTCTTTATAGGGAACTATAGGGTTAGATCTGGCTGATTTACCTTTTAAATAGAAGCCAACTTAATTAGAAAAGGATGAGAGATTTCCATTGCAAGCTTTGCTAATTTGAGACAAGCAATGCTAATCAGCATATCTGAGCAAAGCTCTCCAGCTCTACTCACTTCTTGCAAGACATATATTCTAGCCACTCCTTTGCAACATATGGGGAGCAGCATCACACACCCCTTTTAGCAAGCTGTGGGGTCAATCCTGCCTTCTCCCATAGGGCAGCAATGATCCTTCACACAGCTAAGGGCAAAATGAGACTATAACCTGTTTGGAACATAAGGCACAGCTGTTTGGGAATGCCATTTGTGCAGATGCTACAATGATTTGTGCATTGGACAGCGGTTAGCAGAAAGGGGTCAAACAACCTGTCATTTTGCAGATTAATGCTGCTAAAATGCAGGAGAGTAAGGTCCTTTTCCACAAGAGACCAACCCAAGAAGTGTAACTCACCTGATGGTGAGGGAAGGTCTCAGGGTTTGCAGACCATATAAGGTTTTTGCTTAATTTTTTTCCTCCTTCTGACAAGTGTCACAAACTCTTCAAAATACAGCATCTTCTTTGCCCAAGCAAACATTAATCAATATAATTCACCATTTTAATAATGGTAACCCCTTTCAAAAAATACATTTTAGTTTTAGTGCTTTGAGTGTGGTTTAAGCAGTGACTAAATATATGCTTATGTATTTTCCAAGAGAAGTTCCACTGAAGCAAACCTTACTTCATAATATTTAAACCTGCTTGCCTTCAGCTGTATCATGAGCTCAGAGCAAGGGGTGGCCTTTGCACTGCACCCTGCAAGGATAGCACAGGAGGTAAGACCAGGCTCAGGAATCCCTAACTCTCATATGTGCCTCACCTGGGACGTTGCAGATGAAAAGCCAGTATAACCTCAATTTCCTGTTGCAGTCTATCACCACTTGTACCACCACTCCTAGGCAGTTGTGGGGAGAAACATTCACATTGGGCCATAGTTTCATTCTTAATTAGCAAGAAACTACATCTCCCCTTTTGTACTATGGGATTTGACTGTAAAACAAATCCAAATAAGTAGTGAAAAGAAAAAACCGCATATTTTTGCAAGCAAAATAATGCAAGAAAATAATGAATCAGTGCACACTGTTCTGGTGCAAAACTGAGAAACACCAGATCAACATCTCACTATTTCTATTTATAAATACCTGAAATGCATGTGTACAATTTTGGAAATTGTGCACAGAAATCAGGTCACAGCTATGCTTCCAGCACATCAGGATTCCAGAAAATCTGACCATTAGTATTGCAGGAAAATAAATCCCATGTTTCAGTGCAGATTACATTACTTACATGTGATCACGGAGGAGCTTCCTCCTGTCTCAGGTAAAAATTCTGTTCCAGACTAAGACATGTCAGAGACCAAATTTCATAATTTCTAAATTAATATTTATGGGAAACAGAATGTACCTTCTAACCTAATAGACAAATTGCTCACTATTGATCCTATATGGGAAAAAGTTAGTAACAGCAAACTTCATAGTTCTTGGATCAAAGGACAACAAACATCTGTGTGCCAGTTTAGCATGAAGGCTGTATGAAGAAAGACAGATTCCTAATCATAAACTGCAACCAAAAGGAGTTATAACAACAAAAAAACATCCAGGGCTATAATTTACTTCTGAATGCAGAGCAACATGCTGAATAATTTGATTAAATGTAGTTTTGGGGAGTTTATGTCAGGAATGTGGGTTGATTCTGACTAATGCTATAATACAACATGACAAAACCTAAGCCTGCTAGAATACATTTTTATGCTGTGTTCAGGGTTTTGTAAAGCTTTCAGGTGGCTGGCTAATGTTTAGCACAACCTTACAAACCTTCACTGCTGTCTGCTCAGCCATTTTATTTCCCTTCTGTTGTATGGCAGAACATGAAAGGTGTCTGAAAATATCATTATCAAAGTGTCTGAGGAAAACAATAATGTATGGTTAACATCAAGGTTATTCAGCTTGAGAGACAGTCACAGAATCCTGGTACCTAATAAAAATGTTACATGTTAAGGAGAAGGACTGACCTGCTCGGAAAAGTGCTCCAGCAGCATAATGCATGGCCAAGGCATGGACAAGTTGCCTGGCAGTGGTGAAGATGGGTCCTCGTTCAAACACAGAGAAAGAGAGAGGGGTGTGATCTGAGGCTATATAGAGTTTCAGTGAAGCATGAATACTGACAAGGAGATTAACAGGTTGTATTGTTAATTTTCTTAGCTTCACCGGCTTGACTAAAGCTCTTGCATGCTCTCTCACTTGCTCAGGCAGCATCAGGGGAGTATCTGAAGTACGCATGGATCGAAAAGCAGTTTTGTTTTCTGGAAGATATGTATCAAACAAAGTCTTAATGTAGTAAACAAAGGTGTCTTCCACATACAGCCTAGCTGGTTTGAGCTCAAAGCTGAGGTCATTTATGTGAAACATGAAATTCTCTTCCTCAGAAAAAGCAATGAAGAGTTTTATAAAACAGTTTTCCTTATAGCTTTCCAAATCTTTGCTACAAACAATGAGGTTGCTCACTCTGGACCACTGCACAGTCTCATTTTTCTCTCCTTGGCACAGCAGGACTGCAAAATGGAAATTGGATTTGCTGTACAACTGATTGTCTAGTTGCAAGTCTTCACAATACACTTGGAGACTATGAAACTGTGGGAGGCCTTCCATGGCATCCCGCTGGAACTCCTGCGATAGCGGTCTCAGGTAGCTGGTGGCTGGGGCCATGTGGAGGAAAATGTGGTCTGCTGTGAGACGCAGAAGTTCAGATGACACTTTGTGGTTTGTAATATCATCAAATGCAGCAAGACTTAACTGACCGATGAACATTTTCAGCGATAGGGTCTGCTCTTGACTTCTAGGAAGGAAAAGAAGTTTTGTTACCTCATGTACTTTGAGTTCACCCAGCGTCTTACTTTCTAGAAAGCTGTCAGAAGAGATGTTCTCTATAATACATGGGAAACCCATTGTGCAAGTCCTGTTACTGTTAATGCGATCTGGCAGCTTCAGCCACCACTGTGGATAACACCCAGGAGGTCTTCTAAGAAATGGGCCATTTCCATCTATCCTCTTTCTTTCTTATCAATCAACAGGATAGTTTGCACAGGAATATCTTTATATACACAATAATTTCCTATTCTTTTTTTTTTTGAAGCAGAGCCAGAAGTTAAAGCAGACAATATTACAATTTTCTGATAATTTACATACAGCCTCAGATGTTACAGTATTTTCTGAGAGACACTACTGAAGGTTACTATTATGGATAATTCATTTCACACCACATACAGGGAGTGCACTCCAAGGAAGCCACCACAGCACTGAGAGCCTCCCTCCTCCGGTGTTAACTGCCCATTGCCAAATTTAACTAGCAAGTGGGCTATTATGTACTGCTGATGACCAGTTTCTTGGGGATTAATACTTAATTACTGTGCAAATAAAAACAGCACAACAAATTCCACTCTAATTGTAACAGCATTGCTGGAGGCCAGTCTTTTTGCATCTGAGAAAGAGGTAGTGTTATAACTGCACTCGAATGGAGCTGAGGTTGCAGTGTGTTATGGAATTGGGGAAGTCTTCTAAGAAGAGTGTTATAATGAAGTACAGTTAATTACTGACTGTAAGACTATTTCTACAGCCCTTGCACTTCAAACTTCCTGCCGATTTTAGTGGGAGCTTGTACAATTACAGATGGCAGGACCTGGTTAAATACATTTTATACTGAAGAACACAGCCAAAATTAATTATGAAGGAAAAACCTGTGTCTTTTTTTTTTTTTAAATGAACAACACGGGACTTCTTTTTGTATTGGGCATCTGGTGTTTACCCTAAAGTCACATGACTTTGGTGTTATATTGTCCTTTTTTAACTGTGACATACAAAGCATAACATCTGGTCTAAACATATGTCACAGAGCACAGGGTATTCAACAAAACAAACAGTTAAGCCAAAGTTTGTAAGTTAGTTAACACTTAGAAAGCTGACTGACTGGTCAACACTTGAGGCTATGCTTTTTCATCACCTTTTTATGTGCTTTATGTACCTGTTGAGGTTGATCTTGACAGGTCCTGCTCTTCCTTCTGGGGCCAAGGTTATGACTGTTGTTCCACACTGATGGGCAATGTCCACATAAACATAGCCAAAGCCAGTTAAGAACACGATCTAGAGAAGAGAGTTAGAAACATATGGAATGCCAGTGAAATTACTGTTTTTAATGTCAGAATAAGAATTAATCCTATTAGCATCTTCTGGTTGAGATTTCTTACTCAAATCATGACACTGTTCAGGAAAAACAGAAACACTTCTCAATACTTTAGAAAATAACAGCTCTGATACTTGAAGTATTTCAGTTGTACAGCAAGATGAAATTTGCACCTCATCCTTTAACTTTTAATAAGAAACTTCTTCTCCAGAAATACGCAAGGTGCGCTGGAGAGGGGGGAAGCTATATGAGACGAGAATAAATAGGAAATTTTAATTCACGATTTTAGATGTAGCAGAAAGGCATATTCCTAAAGGTCTGCACAATAACACCCCCTCTGGAAAACCAACCCTAAATTAACATTATGTTGCTATGCCTTAGCTCAGAGCTGATTAGATGAGTGGCTGATAGCATGATGCAAAACACATGAAGACTAAAAATTAAAGTATCATTTTGGAGTCATGAAGACTTGTTTAACAACATTGAACACATTCTTAAGCCATCTAAACTGCCTTTGAGAGACAACATTCATAAACAAGGTGCTGCCGCAAAGAAATGGCAAAAGTATTAGAAAGCATAAAACATTTAAAAAGGCAGGGAAATGGGAACTTGACAACTAAGTTTTGTGTCTTGCTTACAGATGAGCAAACTTTCATTCTGAATAAGTTGTCCTTACGGATAAATATTCCACTTAAAGAAATAACATATTGGTTTTGTAGCTTAATTCTACAATAGTTCTGAGCAAGTTTTGTGTTCTTCCACAATATAGAAGACAGGTCTTTTCCGGCTTGGAAAAGCCACAGCAATCTGTTAGATCAAGCTGACTTCTATTTTGTAAGGCTACTATCAATACAATTGTTTACAAGATTGCAATGACAGAAGATATAATTTAAAGGAATACAAACTCAAGAGATAACACAAAGATAATGGGCTACCATAGGTAAAATAAACAGTCGTTTGCTTTTAAGACTTTTTACTGCTGTTAACAAGTCACCAGAATGAAAGCACTTGGAAGTTTAGTAGATCAGTGCTTAAATAAGATTCTCGTTACACTACATATAACAACCTTGTAGAGATAATTAAATTTCATTTATCAAATTATGTCTTATTCTTCTGAGAATTACTATATGAGAATTAATAATTTTGATATTTCAGTTTTAAACCTTTGCTTATCTGAAAGAGATTTGCAATCCTGCATGATGGAAGTGGACAAAAAAGGACACTGAATTTTCAATACACCCTCATTATTCTAAAAAACCCTTACTGATCTTAAAGACTGGAAATTTTAATTCTATTTCAGATGTTATTAATTTTTGTACATTAATAACATTTCCATTTAATAGAATAAGTACCTATCTGTGACTGGGTAGAAAGAGCACAAATTACTCAAGATCTTCTAAATCCCAGTTGTTTCACAATCTGAACCAAGTATGTGAAGCTATTAGCTTAATCCTTATTTACTTGTATTTATAGTTTCCTAAGAGAAAGATGGACTGAGAAATCCTGGGGAAACTCTCTACCTGTAAACCCTAAAACTTTGTTAACAGAAGGCTACACTTCTTATTTGGAGAGTTCTTCAAGTAGACAATGATCCCCAAATGTTGTCTTAGCATCTAATTCCTTGTAGGAGCCAGATACTTATAAAGAACCCTGGTCTGGCATAACATTAATGGCTGAAACTTGAAACCTCTCATTGCTTGACTGGCTTGCTGAATGAAACTGAACTACTTGCAATATAACATAACACTCAATAATCAAGAGCATTTTGTGATTGGTCCCCAGGGAAAACATCTGAAACTAGTACTTCTTTCAAAGAGCCAAGCAGTTTATGTTGATTCCATGTAAACTAATGACTTCAAAGATGGAAAAAATTCCCATCAAAAAGAATTACTCCAGTCAAGGAAGTTTTCATTTACCTCAAAACAGGAGAAAAATAACAGAAGGAAATAAAAGGGATTTTTTTGTTTTGTTTTGTTTTAAAAAGACATGAGTAGCTTCTGTGAAGACACAGAGGGAGAATGACAGTGATGATTCTTACAAGATGTAAAAATAAAAATCCTGTGTTAATCAAGTTACCAAATAGAAGGATTTTCCTGGATCCTTTGCTTACAGGGGATTCTTTGCTTACAAGGGCCAGAAATTTTCAGGACTGATTTTTCCAGGGAACACCAAGTTGATGAAAAAGAAGTGAAAAAATTCAGTGCTAGAAAGCCTGTATTTTTATCTAGCTATTTTTAAAAATAGCCAGAGAAGATGGTAATCTGTATTCTAACACTTCCACAGGATGAGAATTAGGAAGGAGAACTCCCAAAACTTAAATAAAAAATTAAAAAAAAAAACAACAAAAAAATGCTCAAAAAAACCCAAAGCCCAAAAAAACCCAACAGCACTTAGAGGAAGGAGAGCTCCCAATACTTCAGTGAAAAAATCCCTAAACTCAGCAGAGTTTAGTTATCCAACAGAGTATGCTTCTTGTAAAGCAACAATATACCATGCAGGTCAGGAAGACAACCATTTATGCTGTGAACTAGGAAACAGTTTACAATGATTTACCTGTGTTCCTTGATTGTTTATGTCCACAAAATCACTCCATTCATTTACTAATTCATCGTATGACACCACTTTCAGAAGAATGCTGGGCAACAAATCTCTTGTTTTGCAATCTGGATAGCTGGAGACTTGATGGTAAAGTTCATGATGAACTGAACATTCAGCTGGAATCCTTCTACAATAAACTGCAAATTTTGGTGTATCTGAAATGTCATAAAATATACAAGATTAGAACTTTCTAAAACCTGCATGAAATGAAAACTCACCTATGCTTACACAAACAAGGAACTTTCTGTCTAAAATATTGCTAATAAATAAAAACACTACTTTTCTATTGGTTAGAATTTTATATGTTTGGTTTTTTTTCCCTTTCTTTTTTAGTACACTAAGATTTACATAAATAATGTTCTACTGATCATTGCATTAACATTAATGTTTTGTGTTACACTTGTGAATGTTAGGAAATTAAAATGCTCCATGGGATTGAACTGATGTCAAAAGAACTCTACTGCCTACTAGTTTCCTACAGCTGAGTCACCTTGATGGCTGCAACTAGGGAGACCCAAAAGTCTGGAGTCATGTAAATTCATACTTCTGACCTCATGATTAGCCCCGATAGCTTCAGTATTATCCTGGGTTCAGCAGTAGCAGTCATTTTTTCCCCTTCTTAGTAGCTGGTGCTGTGCTGTGGTTTTGACTTTCGGCCTCAGAACAGAGCTGATAACACCAATGTTTTTAGTTGCTGCTCAGTAATGTTTACTCTGACCAAGGACTTTCTGAGCCTCA
>WYDI02040355.1:0-55472 GCA_009867235.2 Psittacus erithacus
GGCATGGTTTAGTGTGAGGTGTCCCTGCCCATGGCAGGGGGATTGGAACTAGATGATCTTAAGGTCCTTTCCAACCCCAACTATTCTATGATTCTATGATTTGCTGGCATGCAGTAGGATTCAAAGAGCAAGCCTTTCAGGAAAAAACTGTTTGCTATTTGCCTCAGGAAAGCAACTTGTGGTTCATGCAAAGGAAATCAGATTGATCTGTATTAATGGTGTCTGGCAGAACATTTTCTTACTTGCTTGCCAAAGTTTTGGTAAGGGTTATATTGCCAACTGTAAGAAGCGATAGGAATTGATATAAAATATACAAACAACTTGGTAACCTCCTCATGAGAATGAAGTATACATCATGAACATAATTTCTTTATTTTCTTTCCCTTCAGAGAATTATGGAATTTGGCTCTTCCCAAAGTGTAGCAATCATGCCTAAGCATTTTATAGACTTCTAGTGAGAAACTGCCAAGCCTTAGAGACTTGTCAAGGGCAGAGGTTGAATATTAATCTTAGCCACTCTCATTTCAACTGCATCTGAGCTCCCTCTTCTGACATTTAGATTTCTTTTTAACCCCTTAGAGGGACTGTAAAATAATCCCACCAAGTATACTTCCTGAAGCAGGTACTGTAAGCAAGACCCATCACAGTGCTTCGGACAGTAACTCCCTTGGCTGCAGGTCCATACCCTATCATTTCAAGCAGGAATGTCTGTGATCCTTCGTTAATGATGTAAATACTTTCTTTTCATTTAAACTACATTTTTCTGCCACTATCTTTTGTGCAAACCCTGTAAGGGTAACTGTGTTGAATACAGTTATACTAGGAAGAAAAGTCCCTAGACATTTCATACACTTCTCTCGGATTTACTGAATTTACTGGATAGCTTCTTAGGATGCTGTCCAGAATAGACACTGATTTTAAAGCTTGTGTAATATTTAAGGGAATCAGTTCTTTATTACCCTCAGAGGTATGCACTCTTCTTTAATCACATCACAACTTGTATTGTAGTTTATGTCTAAGCTGTCATCCTCAGAGGGCAACATTTTATTCTTTTTTAAATACACAGACCCATATCTGAATAAATGTTTCCTGTCTTTTTAGCTGCCAGGCATTTGAGAGCATTCTTGCAATGGTTTTTGGTTGTTTTTTTTTTTTTTTTTTGTAATATTAATCTCTTTGACTACAATTTTTGTAATGCATAAAAATTGTCTGCATGATCACACATCCCCTCAGACATCTCCATCCACAGCTATATTTCAGCATCCTCAGCATACCAGTCTCTTCAGTGTATCTGAAGTTTCATTTTGCCAGGCTTATTTGGCAAGAAAATAACTGCATGGTGACTGCTAGTTCAGCTTTAGCAATAGAACAGTTAAGGGAAGACTACAGTCAGCTATCAGCATTTTCACTTGACTTTGCATGATATTGTTGTTCCTACTTTACGCTCAGGAGTTTTAGTCAAACTCTTTTTGGTCAAGGTAAGAGGTTTTCTAGCATAGTAAAAAAATCACCACCCAGAAAATGTTCACTTTACTCATAAGGCCGTGGGCATGTCTATTGCACTCCAAAAAGCCTAAGCTTGCCTCTTAGGGAAGACCAAGGAAGAACAAATCCCACACGGTAGTTGATTGTTATCTTTTAGTATGCATCTTCTGAAAGATACAATGGTGATGGGGTGGGCTGTGTGGAACTGGTTTCATTTCTGCCAGTATGATCACATTTTAAAATCACACTTGAACCCTATGCTAGCCATGAAGATCTGATGGAAAAGTAAGGAGTTATTTATCAGTTTCCTCGAGGTTTTTCTTACCAGGCTACAGCCCTCTGGCAACCTCATCTTCTCTCAGCAGACCTGCTTGATAATACCTGCTTCCTAACATGGATACTAGCAGAAAACATGAACTTGTGGCAGCAACAGTAAATAGTTCGTGAGAAAATGTTAAGAAAAGAGATGAAGAGCAATATATAAAGGAACAGCCTATACAATGGAAGGGATGGGTTTAAAAGATTATTGTGCACATTGAATTGAGTTTGGCAAATGCTGACCATTCACAGAGCCCTAATGATAGCCAGCAGGCAATTTTGTGCATATTTTCAGCAAAAAGTGAGCATGGAATTGTTGTTATTCAGACTGAGAAAAGTTCTACCATCCATTAAACTTTTTTAGATTTTAATTATTTGTCTTTTCCTAACTATAAATACAAAATTAATTATAGAGTGGAATATATACAAAAGGAAAGACTGAGAGAAAGAAGGCAGTTCCCCACAACAATTTATCACACTGAAATCTAATCTTCCAGCACTGGGATAAGTATCTAAGCTGTGATGCTGCAGGCTACAGAGGGTGAGGTTCTCCTTTAACAAAAATATCTGTCTTGGTTGGTTCCACAGAGTTATCCCAGATCATATGAATTTCCATCCTCATGCTCTTTCTCTCACTTCCATTCTGATCATAAATTTCATGATGAACTGAAAAGTTCCTCCATCTAGAGTCAAAACTTCAAAAATATATTCATGGGGAAAAAAAAATCAAACATTCATTTTCAAAAGAATAATGATTCTTTCCAAAGATCTGCAATCATCTCTATTCAAGTGTAAAAGCTGCTAATGATAGCTGTGTTGCAGGATTATACACCATATATCCATAAAGACTGGTGCTTTATACTTCTTATTTGACCTGGATGGATTAGTCTTGTCTTCCTTGGAACTCTTCACAGCTGTATTGCAGCTTTACTGGGCACAGAGAAGTAGAAGATGAAGTTCAAACAGGGCTTATACAGGCTCCCCATTCTACCACTGTGTTTTCTAACCCCAAGGTTAGAAGGGTTTGATAGTCAGTGCTGAAAACAAAGGCCTAATTGAAAACAATTCCTTAATCTGTAAAGCAGCTTCTGTGAATGCTGTCACAAGACTCAAAACTCTGACTGCAGACACTGGATCTTCCTAGCTCATTTGCTTTGCAGCTCACATATTCAAGCATGACCTCTTCATGCCTTTCCCTCTATACATTTTTATTCTTGAGTGTAGAGATATAAATGTATTATGTATTTCTTTCTGTTGTAATAATACCAATTACACTTCAGTGTACTACACAACTTATCATGCCAGAAAAGGTTGTGAATAGAAGCCATTTGAAGGTAACTACTCTTCTGAGAGGAGAAAATAGTTCTGATTATATGCTTTCATTTCTATGTACGATTCTGTGACCCTGAAAAGAAACTAATACCAAAGCCTTTCTCCTCTGGTGATAGAACCTAATATCTGAGAATCTACCATGTTTATTCTCTTGCCAGGGATCACATTGACCAAAGATAAGAGGAAAAAAATCAAAAGAGTGTAACTTGGTGGATAGTGTTTTATGGAACAGACCATCAGAGAAATGTGACTTATAATTTGGTAGGCTCTTTAGAGGCTAATAAACTAGGTGAAAATAAAAATTTATAAGTTATAACATCTAGAAGTTTTAAACACTAAGCAGAAGCCTGCTAAATTATCTGGTGTACAAGCATTCTCCTCCAATTATAGGGAAACAAACAGACAAACAAAACAAGACAACACTTTTTTGATAGGCTATCTTAGAAAAAAATCCTGGATATGAGAACCAAATATACCATGCCGATGGGAATTTCAAGTTCTCCTATGTTGTGTTGACTCTTTATATACAGGCATGTGTTTAAAAAAATCTCCTTGTGAAAAATGGCAACAATTCTTGCGTAAACTAGCTGTAAGAGAGTATTCATTATGTTGAACACTCAAGTCTAGCATTACACAAACAAAGCCTCTGTTGAGACACCAGCTAACAGGACACAACATGATCCTACGGTGATAAGGCAGATAGAATTTGTAGTGTTTAGCATGATGGGCTGCTCTTTCCAGTGTGGCAATAAACACAATATATACTTGTCAACATGGTCATTGAGCAACTGATGATTGAAACTCATACCCACAGACAATGCTCAAAGTATTATTAAGGAAATACAAATAACTGACCTATTTAATGTCCACACAATATCCTGTCCTTTTTCCAGATCATCACAGATTTCTGCTGGCATCTAAGCCTGAAAAAGCCTAAATGAGTATCAGCTGCAGTCTCTCTGCAGTGTGTACCAGTTGTAAACTGATAGATATAGAAGGGGTATGAATTTCTTTCAGGTTAATGGACACACTAGTAACAACCTGGACTCCATCTGGAGTTCTGAGCCCTGACTTGAGAAATGCAGGTCTAAGCCTTGAAATGTCGTGCTGACTGAGGCCTCAGGAAAGCTGCATTCATAAGCAGCGGGACCCGTATGAAGTGATTTGCTTTGTTCTTAAGGCAGGGAGGAGGGGATGGGTAGGGGGCAAACTGAATAGCTCTTCTGTGACTCAGTATCAGAAGAAAAGGCAATAATAAACAAGATCTCAAGAGCATATAACAATCTGTATATTCCAATACAGAGAATGCATCCTAAAATGCTTTCTTGAGATGAATGGCAAGATAAGTCTATAGGAGAGGCTTTCAATTTCTTCCAAAAGAGCATTGAGAGGACTGTGGAAGAGATTCCAGGATCCTAGCCAAAGTACATCAGTCTCTGGATCAATGGGCTCCCAAGGACAATTGCTAGAGCCCCAGGGAGAGATCTCATGATGATGTCCAGGAGTGCTCAGAAGAAAGGAGCGACAGGGGTGTCATTGGGAGCAATCATGTCCACCTCTCATCAGACCCATTTCCCAGAGTGAAAAGTTTAAGAACCTGCTTCTTGCAATCTCCCCTTGCCAATACTCATTCCTTCAGTGCCAAACGCGCATTCCTCTAACCCCTCACACAGCTTCCCAAGGCTACTCATATGGCCAAATAGTCCTGAGGTTAGCGAGCAAAGTAAACTGCTCCTTCATTTTCACTGTCCTCAGCCTTCTTAACCCTGCAGCAGGCCCACACCTTTCCTTGTAATTCAATTGAAAAGGCTCCCAACAAACTCCCCAAGCAAGACCCAGCAGAAGAGCAGGAGTAGCACATCTCTCTCTCAGAGAGCAATATAAACACAGCTTGTGTAGTAGACTTCTGATTCATAAAAATCTAATTTAGAAAAGATGATTTAAGGGATTTAGGAATATAGATTGAAACTTATAAAGCTTTTGCTCTACAGCTGAACCCAGCCCCAGTCTTCCTAGGGACCTCAAGATAACATATTTCATCAGCCTTTGGCCTAAATTCTGACTTCCCAAGATGGGGATAAAATTCTTCTCCCTCACTATGATTTTGTGAGGATAAAATCTGCTGTTGATCATGAGGCACTCAGATACAGTAACACAGACCCTAAAAACAGGACATAAAATACAATCCCAGACTACATTTCTGCCAATATTTTAATTTCAGATGTGAATTCCACACCATTTGCAGTGCTGCTGTGTAAAAGCTTAGCTTCGATTAAAGCATTTTGTATAAGCAGATGTGAGCCAGTATGTCCTGTCTTCACTAACCCTTTTTCCTCTTTCCTTACCTTCCTTTTGGCCTTTACCAGAGCTGCAGGGATCTTAGACTTGAAGCGTAGCACTGAGCTCAGGAAAAGTAAGCTTTGTTCTTCCCTTTCTGCTGACATTTTGTGTGACCTCAGGGAAATCATTTAACCTGTTTTTTCCCATGCACAAAAAGAGGACAAGGATGTTTTCTTTGTCCCATCTGCCACTATGATAGAGCAAGCTCCCCCAGCTGCCTCTGACTACATTTGCAGACAGCAGACCTTGTCTACATCTTGTGTGAGGCTGTTGAACACCACCATGGCTGCAACACAGAAGAGGAGTAGTTAACAGATGGTGGCAGTAATGCCAGACCGTGTGCTGTTCAAAGGATATCCCCCGGCTTTGAGGTTATAAGGAGAAAGGTGGTGCTTTCCACCCACCTTAATCCTACTTCCATATGGCTTTGGGGAAAGACTGCAAAGAAAGCGGAAAGCAGCTGCCAGCTAACAGGAATAACACGAGGCAAACTGGGAAGTAGTGGACATTTGCGCCTTTGAAGATTTTCCTGTAGCCTTTTTTTTGCCCTATGCCAATCCGAGGCTTGCTCTGGTCCTGGCTGATCTTCTCCCCAACTTCACAGGGCCCTCTCCCTGCCTCCTTCCAGCCTGCCCCCCAACACTCTTCCATACCCTTGGGGTACCCTCCTCCCTGACAATACTGCCTTTTTCCTACCTTCTGGAAAGGAGAATGCTTTTATGGCTGTTTCTGCTTGGGGTGCAGTGCTCTCTTCCCCATTACTGTGTTTGTCTTGTCTAATTGCAAACCTTGAGCATGGAGGAAACGATCTACTACTCAGTAATTGACCACCACCCTGAAAAGCCTTACTTTATTGGTCCTGCTACTCTAATAAGCATGGTGATAGTGGTGGTTATTGTTGTTATTAATGCTAATATTAATATGCAGTCCTCCAAATATCAATATTAATATTTGCAACAAGGTACAGAGTCTAACATTGGGAATGGTGGACCTTCCACAGAGCTGGCGGACCTTGCTACCAACCAGTTCTCAGAAAACAAGAATTTCTACAATTTCCATGTGTTCTTTGTTATCAATTATCACTAAAATTAGTCAGAAAACAAAGCACTTTAGGCACCTCCTATGAAAGCTGCTTGAAATAAAATGGTATGTTACTACTTAGAGCTAATAAAAGCACAGTGCAACCAGCAGCAGCAGCCATCAATGAAGTCTTCATAATTTCTTTGGAAACCAGAGCTGGCTTGAATTTCTGTTTCAGAAACACCCAAATATAGTAGTGATTTGAACAGTGCAACACTTTTCACATTTTCTCCTAATCCTATACACCTGCTGTTTCACTTGTTAAGATCATGACTTCATTAGTGAAGTGTAAGAGTAACTTACTGAGTTTACCAAGTATTGTATTAATTTTACCAAGGGTGCCTTTTAGAAATATAATCTACAGCTGACATGCGTAAACACACATGCCAGATAAAGCAGAATTAAAACCAGAATTTGAGTTGCTCTTATCTCCGTTTAACTGCAGTAGGTTTGTGATACTTGCAAAGGTTTAGGTATGTTGAATGGATTAGTGAGTCAATGCATAAAAGATATATTTGTAGATATATATAGATTTGGATTTCAAAGTACAAAATTTAAGGAGAAAAATATTGTGTTTGTAATTCTTCCTCTGTATCTAATTGAAGTCAAAATCTATCAGTTACTAAAAATAAAATTACGGCTTATTTTGGTTTATATTTTGTTACCTTTTCTGAAGACTCTGATAACTAACTGCTCAAGTACAACTGTGAGAGAATCACATTTGTACAGGATTTCTGTGGAGCTGGAGATGAATTCCACCCGAGCAAATAAATGATATTGCAAAGTATTTTTATACAGAGAGATTTCCAAGTAACTCAAACCAAAAAGAAAACAAGTGTAGATATAAAAATAAAACCACCACATTTTCTTTATTCCCTTGTCAAACTTAGTAATATCTCTGCCAGGCCACCCACAAAGGTTTGAGGAAGAGAAAGAAGCAGGGTGATCTGCCCCAGACTTCATATTGAGGCATCAAAAGGGAAGAAACTTCCTACATTATGTGGCATTATGATACACCCAAAGATACAACTTGTGAAAAGTCCACATTTTGTCAGATGGACCTTGTGCTCCCCTAATAATTTACTTGACATCACCTGGTCTCCCACCCATAGGCACAGAGCCACCCACCAGGGCAGTGAGCTGGAGTCCCTCTGGCCAAGGTTTCTGAACAGTACTGCTAGAAACACCTCAGGGGGACTCCTAACCCAGATGTGTATTTCCTACAGAGTAAGTGAAATATCCTGACCCAAGCACTTGTCCAATCCTAGCAGCTGAAGATGATGGCCTTGTATCATCAGTCTGCATCAGCACCCAGGCTAACATAAATTGTGTTTCCTGCCTTGTCTTAGCAGAAAGATAAAGGGAACCCACAGCTTGCAGAAAGGTATGGTCAGTCTTCCTCTTCTTCTTGTCCTTCTGCTGGGCAGGCAGCTAGATGCAATTTGTATCTCAGGAGAAACAGATAGATAATACAATCATTTCCCAGTCTCAGGCGCTGTGGTGTCAGACAGACTGGCTTTTTCTAATCTTACACAATGCCATTTCAAAATACAATTATCTGCTTCGAAGTACAACTTGAAGGTACAGAACAGAGAAAGCTTCCTTTCCTGGGAGGATGAGCAGCACACTGAGGGTCAGTATAGCTGTGCTTGCTGACAACAGTACCAAAGACCAATGACATTACATCTTGCTGATGCTACTGCAGAGGCGCATGTCTGGGGTACAAGTGCCCTACCCCTCTGGTCCAGTGTCAAGGTCCAAACAAACCTATCTTTGCTCCTGGATCCTTCTCCACCCCTATCAGCCATGCTGCTTTTTCTCCTCAAGCAAGTGCCAAGGCATCTTAGGGTTTTTGTGTGAGTAGGGTAACCTGTCGGCTGAAGGTCTCTAGAAGAGGGTGGGTAGGAGATCTCAAGAGGTAAATAGGAGAAGACTTTGTGCTGGAAATGGCATCCTGCACCCCTAGGGGAGGAAGGCAGGAGTGACTCTGAGAGCCACCGTCTATAAAGAAGACACAAATGAGGTGTGAGGTATGAGAAGTGAGATGTAAAAGCCTGACAAGGACAGGTCTCTGCTCTATCTGGGGAGAGATGAGCTCATAAATAAGAAAGAAACTCTCCTTTTCCAAATCTTCCAAGAAACCACTAACCTCTTGCTCAAAAATTCTGATAGCACTGTGTGTTTATATCTTAAGGCATTTTTGGTATCAATATCATTGAAGACTCAACCTGTGTTTTACATAGAGAATGAACTTTGCAGACTGAATGCTCATAGTTTGTCTGCTTAAGCCAGGTGCAGCTCCATTTCAAATCTGCCTGACCATGAGTTTCTGTTTGCTACCACCACAGAAGCTGTAGCCTGTAGAAGAACTGTATTTCATTCTGCTGTGCAGAGCCTGGAAGATAATCTCAAAAAGCATCATGCTACCTGTTTTTTCCTGGGCACTGGATATCCAGCCGCACATCCAACAATAACTGTGGCTTTCCCATCATCTCTGGCTTGAATTTTTCTTGCCCTTACTAGTGTGGAGGTGCTCCATGCTTGCTGCTCCCAGTCCTCCACAACATCTATAACTAGTGCTTCTCAAATGCTATTGTATGTACAAACTTCAGAATGCTTAAGTATACAGAAATTCCCATGATTATCAATGTTTCATAGAATTTATATTTAAAGAAAAACATTTGAGTATTTTTTAGTCATGTGAATGAAATATTAGGTTTATAAGCATCTAAATGAGTCAAATGTTTTATTAGTCCATTTCAGAAATTTTCTTTGTACATGAATGAAAAATTTAAGCAGGAACAGTTCTGAAAGAAATAGTGCTGAACATAGCCATAAAAAAACAATCTAAAAGTCCTGACAAAGGTAAGACAAGGTATTAAAGTACTGCGCTAGTTTTGGCTGGGGTAGAGATTAATTTTCTTCATAGTAGCTAGTATGGAGCTGTGTTTTGGATCTGTGCTGGAAACAATGTTGATAACACAGGGATGTTTTCCTTACTGCTGAGCAGGGCTTACACAGAGTCAAGGCCTTTTCTGCTCCTCACAACTCCCCACCAGCAAGTAGGCTGGGGGTGTACAAGGAGTTGGAAGGGGACACAGGCAGGACAGCTGTCCCCAACTGACCAAAGGTATATCCCATACCATATGGTGTCATGCTCAGCATATAAAGCTGGGGAGAGAAGGAAGGGGGGACATTTGAAATTCTGGCATTTGTCTTCCCAAGTAGCCATCACCCTTAATGGAGCCCTCCTGTCCTGGAGATGGTTGAACACCTGACAGACCATGGGAAGCAGGGAATAAACTCCTTGCTTTGTTTTGCTTGCATTTGTGGCTTTTACTTTACCCATATGACTGCCTTTATCTCAATCCATGAATTTCCTCACTTTTACTCCTCTGACTCTCCCCCATCCCATGGGGCAAAAGTGAGTGAGTGGCTGGGTGGTGCTTAGTTGCTGGCTGGAGTTAAACCACAACAAATGCCCATGATGTAGACAGGTCTAAGAATGAAAGATAAATTGTTCCATGCATGTGCTGTGTCAAACCAGTTGTTGCTCCAAAGCTCTTTACAGGCTTTATGCCCACACACAGTGCGAGCTGCACATCACCCCTAGCAATGCTGAGTAAGATGCAGAAAGGGGAAATCTGCTCAGGGACTTCCAAGGTTAAAGCACCTCAGAGGCTTAATTTTGCAGTTTTTCTGTCCTTGTGCTAACTGATAAGGCAATGTCATCCCACAGATAGGCCTGATCCCACAAAGATTTCAAACTCTAAAGGGACAAAAGTAGAAATCAATAGAGTAACCAGTCATTGCACTGGTTATATTACACTGTCCTGGTAGGTGTAATAGGAAAGGAGGATTTTAAGGAAGCATAGGAAGGAAGATAATAAAATGTTTTGTGGAGCTCCTCATAAACATGAGGGGCAGTATAGCAAAAAGGACATAATTGCCACTTTAAAGATTAAAACTGTGTAATAGAGGCCAGCATCATGAGATAATTTGAAGACAAAAGATTTCACTGCTTGAGTGTACGTCTTGCGTAGTGCAGTATGCCCAGAAGATGAAAAGGGACTGACTTAAGTAAAAATGAGGAAGTGGGAATGAGAAGCTTTAAGAAAAGAGAACCAGAAATTCTGCAAGAATAGCTGCTATAAAAAGGATATTTACATGCTAAGAAGGAAGAAATAAAGGATACAGCTGAAGATTGTCAAAATAGCTGTAAGCCAAATGTGAAATAGTTTCCAGTAATTCAGCTCCCTCATGGGCAAGCAGGTCCTGGGCTCTCCCAGGCAAAAGGAGCACTCTAAGGATGGCCTGGTATGACGGCGCGTCCTCCAGTATGCTCTCCATGTTTCACATGCCAGCCAGTGAAAAGGAAGCGGATTGTAGGGGAAATTGCCATCTGCTTTTGTCAATAAAAGACTGCATACATGCCTTCAGCCTAAACAGACTGAAGCCAGACTTTTATAGCTGCATGAGGGGAAATGGGAGACCTTAGTAAAGGGTGAGAAAATACAATTTAAAAGGAATAAACAAAAATTACTATAACACAACTTCACCTCCTCTCTATAGACTCCAACATAGTATCATAGAAAGCATGGGAACTTACTAAGGCAGGGGTTCACATTAAACGTATTATTTTCTCAGCTTCTGAGGACCTAGTTTCAAGAACATTATTGCAGATATTGTTTTCTCACACTTTAACGTAATTTGTACTGTAGAGAGGGAAAAGATTGTAAAGTTTCTTTTTCCTATAAATGTGTACAGAAGGCATTTGTATGCCCCATTCAGTGAAAGCACTTCACAGTCTTTATTCTTCCTAGGCACATAAGAGATTGCATTGATATCCATGTTCCACAAACCATTTAACTGAGGCACAAGGTGGCAGAAATGCAATCTCTTGAAACTGAAGAGTGCAGGCATAGCTCAGGTAGTACTAAAAACTGTATCATACACTGAGTCACACAGAATGAAGGTGTAGCTGTGGGGGGAAGGCCCTTTTGGGGATCATTTGGTCCAAACCCTGCTTGAAAGTGGCTTGGGTAAAAGTTGTGTTTAGCAGCACAGACACAGAGAGTTCAAGGCAGAATTTTTTTTTTTTTTTTGCCAAGATGTGGAGTCAGTTCTTCTGTGCTTATCTCCACATCTGCTTCCAGTATCCACAAGAAGATGTAGTACAGCTAGTGCCCCAACCTAGCACCCCGGTTTGCAGGGCAGATGTACCTACAGAAATTTACCCCAATCACATAGGCAGTCTGCCACAAGGCAGAAATACAGACAGAAATGGCCCTGTCTTAAACTAGGTATTTCACCAATAACTCCTCCTGGTTTTGCATTAAGCATATGTGCCGTTCTAAAGCAGATGAATTTGCAACTGTTAACTCATTTGTTTTAACAACCTTTAATTAACTGGCCTGCAGCCTGCAGCCTTGAGCCTTATAGTTGTGGTTTCTAGCAATATTGGCTACAAAAATGATCCCTCAGTTGTCACAGTCACTACATATTCAAAAATCAGTATGTAGCTGCAGGAACACTGTTAGTATTAAAGTGATGGCTCTCATCCTACATATCCATACTTCTGATGACAACTGAATGCTTTGTATAAAGATTGACCCTTCTAAGGGTTTATAGAACTGGGTATGAACTTAATCCTCTTCTGGGGGTCGCAGAACTCGGTATAAACTTAATTCTCTCATATCAGGTTACTATGAAAACCAAGGTGCTAAAAGACAAAATACACACAGAATAAACTAGCTCTAATATGAAAATGTTTAGTCATTATACAAACCAAAATGAAATTGTGGTGGGTAGATAATACTGGAATGATATTCTGAATAATCTGATTCATTCTTTCACTGTGCCAATGGAAATAGAAATAAAATAAAATAATAATAAAATAATAATAATAAAAATAAAAGAAAGACTGATATATCTATTAGAAAGCATCAATGAATTTGCCTCTCTTTTGAGGGGCTACAAACTGCAACTAAATCTCCAAAAGAATATATGTGTATTTTGGTCATCTTAACCCAAACCAAGATTTTTAAACTACCACTCAGTTGCTGAACTCATCAGACTGGACAAAGGAACTCTATCTTGAAGATGTGATCTGTCATTGCTTTTCAAAATGCTGGGAGAGAGAGGGAGCTGGAGGTGCCACCAGAGGTGCTCAGCTGAGGGACTGTGTCCCACCTCAGTCATCCTGTTTTCAAAGCACTTCAGAAGCAACTGCTCAAAAGCCATCTCTGTGTAGACACAGAGGAGATCTCTGTGTGTGTGATGTTCAGAGCAATTGATGGGCATGGACCTACCTTGTCTGTGAAGGAGGTCCTGTCACATAGCTGGGAAGGGGCTATGGCATGCAGTCATCTCTTGCCCCCAGTGTAAGCCATTCGACAGACCTGCCTCACTGGAAGCACAACAGTGCCAGGGTGTACCAGCTCTCTGCTCAGTTTGTTCCACTTCGCAAAGAAATAATTATTTGAGGTCTGAAGAATAAGATAAAAAGGGATCACAACTGTGTATTGTAGTCACTGGGTGAAACTGCTAAGACTGAACTCTGCATGCCAGCCCTTGCTTGTTCCAAGAGCTAGAAACTAGAGAACAGTTGCATTTTCAGCAGAGCAAGGGCCCGAGGCAAGCTGTCTCCCGCACCCAGGCAAGCATGCTAAACAATTAGACCACAGAACCATGCTGGTTTTTTTGCAGCAATTACTATGTAATTCTCCATGCCAAAGAGTTACTCTTAATTCCTTTGCTGAGCAGATTCCGCAAGAGAAAATGGAAACATTTGTGCTCGCACTCCCTCACCCTAGAACTTCATGGGAAAAGCAGGAGGAGGTAAATGAAGGGATTCAAATTTTCTTAGGTGGGAATTAAACCCATGTTTCCTGAGCCCCACCATTGAGCTGCTGGATGAAAGAGGACTGCCTCTTAAGCTTTCAAAGGGGCTAAAGCACCTCACGGCAGGAAAGAGGTCACAGCTCTGGCTCCTGCATGAGAGGATATACTTCTCTACAACCAAATACAAGGAATCCAAGTCTCTGAGAAAGGCATAAATGCTTTCTCATTTCATTTGATATCATCACAGATATAAAATCTGTGCCCTACTAGGAAACAGACAGTAGTGGTCACACACATTTCTGCCAAGTTGACTGGGATGCACTACATAGTGTTTACTCCAACCACCTGAAACAAACAGTCTTACTGAGCTGAATATTAGAATAATAATACTAATAGCAATAATAATAATAACAACAACTTGTACTGGCTTAGCCTTTTGCACCTTGTGGCTACAGTGCATATGTTCAGGCAGTGAGAATCATAAAACCAGACTCGGGGTACCAGCCTCTACCTGCCCGCTAGGCAAATTACAGACTTTGGCACATGGCTTTCTCCCCATAGCCTAAGCCCTACGGAGAGCTGAGGCATTTGACATGGAGGTTGTTAATTCCACAACCCCAAGCCCTTGCTTGATTTAGCCCTAAATCAGTTTCAATTCACAACAACTAAATGCCAGGAATCCAAGTCTCTGAGTCAAGCACAAATGCTTCCTGTTTCCTATTTCAGACAACTTTCTGTTTAGTTGGGGCCATCAGTTTCATTTCATACCTTGAAGCACTTTTCAGCATAACTGCGTATGGTTTCACTCTTATTTAAATATGTCCCCCTCCCAATGTAGCTGGAATACATAAAAGCCAGGCTGGCTTGTTCATCAAAAATACTGTAGCCACACAACACAAAGCACTGGTCATAATAGCACATGCTGTCCTGCAGTAAAACTTGATGAGGCATAACCTATCAATGCTATTCTAATAAATACCTGGTTATCAAACATTTTTTACTCAGATCACTCATCCCAGCAAAGCTGACAGGGAAGCATGAAAATGGAAATGAGCAGAAGATGCAGAGAAGGGGAGTTGTGTGAGATGGTGGTGCTGTTGAAGCAAATGTCATTGGAACTGCAGCTTAACTTCATGCGGAATCATGTTATCGCCTGCTTGTCATCACTGCTACTTGTCTGGCCACACCAAGAGTTACAGAAGCTAAACCAGCAGGAAGCTACCCTTCCCCCCTCAAAAAGAAGAGTGCAGGAAAAAATGAAAATGAGAGAGAGAATAGTTTTCTACTAGCTTAACTCTCAAAAATGGTTTATCAGGAGGTCAGAGGGAAGCCAGGGTACACACAATAGAGGGAGTGGAGCTGTAGGGCCAGAACACAGGAATGAAGGGAGCAAAGGACTGCTGCTGCATTAGCTTAGCCCAGGTAAAACTGTCAGGGGGCTACAGTCAGAGCAGTATCTATCCTTAGAACTGATAGATATAAAATGTTTACAATTCCCTACTGCAAGGCCACTATCTCCATTTATTATATTTTTTTTTAATTTTGTCCAGGCACTGTTCATGCTATGGAGCGCAAATGCCCTTTCTTTGCTGCTGAAACCCAGTTCTTTAAAGCAGAATCAGCATATAGCTGGAACCAGGCATTTAGTGGTATATTTGCACCTTCCCTTTTAGTTGCTGTTTCTTGCTGTGCTTGCTCTTAAGGGAGGGGCTTGAGCTTTACTGGAGTGTTTTTGCTTTTGTATGACCTAAGGAATTTTTATTTGTTTGGGGTTGGGTTTGTTGTCAGGTTTTCTTATTCTTGATTTTAGTCTGTGGGTCTTTTCTTTGTTTCTCCCCAGAAGTAACCATCATCATTACTGGAGGGTGGTTATCGAGTTGGCTGGCAGATTTTAGTTTTTATTAGATGTAAGAAAGACAGACTGTATGATATTTTTTAAATATATAAGCTCTGTTTTCAGTTTCCTAGCACATGGGACATTCAAACAGTCTGGATCCTATTTAACAAACATTGTTGAATGTATTCAGCTAATAAAAGCTTGGCAAATATTAGGAAAGGGCTTGTAATGGTTGTGAGTGACATAAAGCTTAAAAGCTTTTGATAGCATTGCACCAAACTGGAGTAAAGCTTGAAGAAACTTAAGTGATGTGTCAGTAAGAAATCTCAGCATTGATTATGACACCATGAAATGCTCATTTCTGAGAGACAGGAAAAGATGCAACTGTTCCACAAATCCGAATTTAGTTTTTGAACTTGAAACTTTAAACATTATTTGGATCATATTGTCCTGTTATGTCATTACCAGAAAGTATATACAGATTAAAACAAGAATGAAATTCCCTCATCATCCCAGCCTAACAGCTCCTGGGAAAGCCAGATGTTTTCTTTCCAATGCCTATATTGCACAACCTCTTCTTAATGACCAGGACAGGAGAAGAAAGGGCTTTGGAGTGGATTGGCATATAGGGAACATTATCTCTTGGTGCAAACTTTGATTCCCATTTATTATTTTGTTTGCTGCCCTCCCTGCACACAGAAAAGGTCTCCATGCACCCCAGGACAGAAAAGGGTTTCCCAGTGCCTCCTCAGAGCTCAGGTAGCCCAGGGCAGAGGCACAGCAGGAACACCAGAAAGCACACGCTGTTTCAGGATTTCTGTAAATACTGTACTCCAGCTCCCAAAACCGCTCACAGATTCACTTTCTTTAAAGGCTTGTCTGGACGAGGATAAAGGTGTATTAAAAAAAAAAAAAAAAAGAAAGAAAAAATGTCAGTGAAAACTTTTAATTAACGTGTTTTCAATTTCTCTGTTGCCAGGGTGTGTTGCATTTTAGTGCATTTGCCAGCAAACGTGTTAAAATACATTTGTGTCCCGACTACATGTGGCAAGTTAGGACACGTTTTTAAAAGTTTCAGAATTTAACAGGAATGAAAACGTGCTCATGATTGTGTTTACCTTAGCTGAGGGCGAGTGTCACTGATGGCTTTTCCTGAGACTCTTGAGACCAGCTGCCATACCAGCAGGGAACTGTTGTTTAGGTGCTTTCTCCTTTTCCTGAACTGTCAAACGAAAGCAGCATTTCATTTACTTGCTTTGCAGGAATGGATGAAAAGGAATGTTTTCTGTAATATTGGGAAAATTAAAAATTAAAAGCTGAATATTGGTCAGATGGGAGGTTGGACGGTGGTTACAGGAGTAGGAAGCTATGCTTGCATAGGGGGCCAAACTGCAGCTTCAGAGCACCTGATGCAAGATCAAGATTTTCATAGCCACATAACCTAGATCACGGCACCATATTCAGCTGCTGTTTCAAATGAGGCCAAATGCTTTGCAAGGGCAACTTTGCCTCCGCTGCTCTTGGGCCAAAAGCTAGCAGCTTGTTTTCTGACCTACCCACAGAAAGTCACCATAAAGTTTCCATAAGCACTCTGTACCATGCTTGTATCTGGCCAGCTAGACAGAAAGGTTTGTGTTTATGCCCAAAGTCGTAGCTGCAAGGCACAGATTCAGCATTAATGATCATGAAGTCATCACTGAGCATCAGTAACCCTGAGTCAGCTACAGCACTGATTTGCTGGGCAGCACTGATTCAAATGGTACAAACCATTTCGTAAGTTCACACCTCAGTCCCTCCCCTTCCCAAAAGGTAGAGGATGAAAACAATCTCAGGCAAAACATGCTGAGAGAAGTTACATTTTGGAAGTACTGCAAAAAGACTACTTCATCTGGGGGGTAAAACAGACAAGTAGAAATCAGGAAATTGGCTGTGGCAGGGCCCTTAACCTTTGGTGGAGATAGTGCAGGCAAATCCTGCTGCCCCTCTAAGAACAGCTTCTCAACCTCATTTCTCCTTGATCATTTTGGGACTCTTCAGCACTGTCTCTGTCATGGCTGCCATGTTCTTAGAAATATTGTCACCCATGCCACATGGTGAGGGAATACATTTTTTTTCTGACACAGCTATTATAGTCAAACCCCTAACACAAACACACGTAACAAAGGTACTACTTTTTTCAGACTCAGAATCCCCAACAGCCTATACAGAAGCACCTTCACACTGGTACATCCTGGTTTCTAACAAAGAAATGCAGCAACAATGTTTTGTGTGTAAGACATCGGAGAAAATTGGCATTTTCACATTCATATCTGATTAGTCCTGCTGCAATAGATGCCAATGAGGGATGGGTTTGGGTTTGGGTTAGGTTTTTTTGGTTGTGGTTTTGTTTGTTTGTCTTTATCTTTTCTCTTTATTCCCCCTTTGGAAGGAGATGAAAAGATCAGGAACTTGAGTAAAGTGCAAGTTTTAGAATAAGGAAACTCTCCTCCAGCGTATTTGTTAGCTTGGTGCTTAAAGGTGTGGTGTGACAAGAAGCAGCCTTGTGGGAGCCTGGTGGGCTCAAGAGGTCAGTCAAGGGGTTAAATCTTGTATTTGCACCTCACATTAAAAGGTTTGGGTTAGAAAGCAGAGATAGCTGTCCAGGTTGCAGTGCACTGGGACTGACGAAGTGTACGTATAGTCTAGATTTCCTGCTTGTTCAGAAAAGAGATTCTACAAAAGAACTTGTGGAACTAAGCTCCCAGGATAACATCACTCAAGGCTTTTTCATCTTTTTTTTTCACTCCTTAAAGTTATGAAACATTAAAATGGTTGAAAAACATACCAAAAGCATAATGCAAAGCATCCGCTGTCACAACTCCCACAGTCACACTGTGAAATCTTTCAGTGTCACTAACTCTGAAATTCAGATGTAGCTACGATAGAAAGTAAAAACTGCATATGCCCGTTCAGGTGAAATTGCATATACCCGGGAGAGGTGGACAGATGACTTTTGATACTGATTGCGCAGTCCTGTCATGGTCATCCAGCAGGTCTTCTCAGGTGATCTGTTATAGCAACTAGTGTAAAAAAAAAAAACAAAACCAAACCCAAAACAAAATTAAAAACCCAGACAAAGACCAACAACAACAACAACAACAAAATCACGTTCTGCTTAATATCCAGATTAAAACAAGCGGGGAAGACACTATTCGTGGAGTCCCTTGGGAAGCAGAGGAAGAGGAGGATTACGAAGCAGAAGCTGTCTGGCTGTCCGCGTCCCACGGTCGCGCTCCACCACTCCGCAAGGTGAGCCAGCGGCAGCTGCCCCCGTTCCCTCCCTCCGCTGGCGCCCTCCGCCGCACGCCGCTCCTCAAGCATGTCCGGGGACCGAGGAGGCGGGGGCAGCGGGCGAGGGACGCCCAGGAGCGGCAGCCGCAGAGCTCCCGGCCCCATTGACCCCGGCCCGCCTAGCAGCGCCGGGTGCAAGGGCTGCAGGTGCCGCCCGGGTGGGCAGGGCTGGCCCCGCCGCGGAGGCCCCGCCGCGGAGCCCCCGCAGGTCCCCGGCCGTCGCCAGGGAAACCAGCCGGCGGCGCGGCCCCGCCGCGGGAGCCCCGAGCTCGGCAGCAGTGGCGGCGGCTCCCCCGACACCCCCACCCCGCCCTGGGCGTTCACCCCAGGGCGGCCAGCGGCCGCCCCCCACCCCGGCCCGCGGGTGCGGGTGTTGCCTGCCAGGGGGGCGCGGCCGCGGGGCGGGGGGCGGAAGGAGGGGCAGCCCCGCGGGGAAGCGGGAGGCCGCTGCGCCGGGCTCGGTGGGGCGGGCGGCGGCGGCCGAGACAAAGGGAGCGGCGCACTCGGCGGCGGGGGAGCTCTGCGTGAAATGCGGCGGGGGGAGGGACGGGCTCTGTCCCTCACAAAAAGCAACTCCAGCCAAATGCCCCTGCTGCCCCCAAGAAACGAAATATTCTCTTGACCGATGGAAAATTAGCGGCTGCCCTCGCCGGGGTTACCGAAAGGCGGCGGCTGCCGCACAAAGACCCCCGGCCCCACCAGCCGCGGGTAATCCGCGGGCCGGGCCGCCCCCTCTGCAACCTTTCCTCGCCGGAGTAATTTTAACATCCTTGTTTATAAACAAGAGGCGTTTGGAGGAGATTACCAGAGTTTGGGAAACGATCGTTTCTGACGCTCGTTTCTGCTCCTTAAAAGGGGCTGGGGAGGGGAAGGGAGGGGGGCTCTGGGCCAGCCTTGCCCGCACAGCCCGGCGGGGGGGCCTCCCGGCTTCTGCACACGTCGCCCCCTCCCCCGATAAGGAAACCGGTCGGGTCCTGCTACAGCACCCACGCCAGAGCTGCTGAGAGCTGGAGATCTCCGTTAATTCGGCACGCGTTAGGTTAGGTTTGCATCTTGTTCGAGGGTTTAAATTCAACGTAAATACGCACCCGGGGTATCTGGGGTTTGGGAGAGCGCGAAACGTTCCCCGACAACGTCGCTTCGCCCCTATAACTCGGCTTTGCCCACCACTTGAGAGCGTGGAAACGCAACGGTGAAATGGGTCGCCGCCTCAGAAAATACTTTCAAAACACAAATCAGGAAAAATCAGGCAGCAGAATTTAATTAGAGCCGTAGGCGAATCACAAAATATTTTATTCCAAACCGATATCGTTGTGGGGGAGGGGTCCGCTCCTGCCTCGGCAGCGGCTCCCGCCGTCGCTGCTGCTGCTGTCGTGTTTGCAACATCTGGCCTACAGACCTACTAATTCCGACTCGTGATCTCGTTTGGCGAAACCCGATCTACGTGGTTCAAATACCTTCTAAATTGGGAGCGATTTAACAATCGCGACCAATTAAACCCAGGGAAGGAAAGAAAAGGAGAAAGAAAAAAAAAAAAAAAAAAGGAAAGAAAAGGAAAAAAGGCAGCAGCAGCAGCAAATCCCCTCCTTCCTTCCTTTCCTCTCCCCCCGCCTGAGATCGCACACACTATCTGTTGCTCTCTCACGGCGGCAGAGGGTAGGGGCAGGCGGCGGGGCCGGGCCGGACTCACACTCGCTTGCTCACACTCACGCCCCGGGCACCATTGTCCCTCCCGCCCGCGCCGCTTTATCAGGGTGTTTTGTCCGCTCTCCGGCGTGGCGTGGCGCGGCGCGGATCTCTGCGCGCCGCGCCGCGCCGAAGCGGCGCACACATTCATTATCGGCCGGGGGCTGATTTCAAACCGCTGCCATCGCGGCTCCATTGTTCGCAGGGCGGCCAGGCCCCGCCCCCCTTTGTGTGGCGCGGCGGCGATTGGCCGGCGCCGGGCGGAGGGCTGCCGTCACCGCTCGGGAAGCCCATTCATCTGTGCACTTGGGCGTTGGACTCCGCATCTTATTAGCAACCAGGGAGATTTCTCCATTTTCTCCTTGTCTACAGTACGGCTACAAATCTGGGATTTTTTATTACTTCTTTTTACTAAACTTGGGCTCCTTTTTTTTTTTTTTTTTTGCTCGACTTTTTCCTCCCTTTTTTTCCCCTCCCTCCTGTGCTGCTGCTTTTTGATCTCTTCAACTTTAAATTTTTTAAAAGGAGTGCATTATTATCGGTTCTGTTCTCTCTTCTCCTTTTTTTTCCCCTCTGGTGTGTGTGTGTGTTGCTACTACTGCTGGTCGCCCAGTATTTATACCAACCCAACGCTCTTTGTTTCCCCTCCTTTTGGATCTGTTGAGTTTCTTTGTTGAATAAGACAGCATGGGTGCCCAGTTCTCCAAGACCGCTGCAAAGGGCGAAGCCTCCGCCGAGAAACCGGGGGAAGCAGTGGCTGCATCTCCATCCAAGGCGAATGGACAGGTAAAAACCAACAAAAATATAAAAAAAATATTAAACCTACTCCTTTTTTTAAGCCAACTTCGACGTACTCTCTTTCATACCCTGTTTAATTCTTCTTCCTTTGATGCCCCAGTGGCACATTCAATGGAGAATACGGTCGATCCTTTTATCTTTGCAACTCGAGGCAAAGGAATAATTTTTTTTTTTTTTCTTTTTTTAACGGGCTCGACTTTGAATGATTCGTTCCTTTATCTTTCCTCGGGGGGGGAGGGGGAGGAAGAGGCATATCTTTTTTTTTCCCCCTTTTTTTTTTCTTTTTTTTTTTTTTAATCCCTCGTGTATCGTGGTGAAGCGTCCCAATGGCTCGTAAACAGAAGGATCTTACACCGCTCGGCTTTTCTGTCCGCTTACCCTCCTCCCTAAGACCCCCGCTGACTAGCCGAAAAGCCTCCCGCGGTAGCCGGATACCCGTGTGGCGGCGGGGGCCGGAGCCGCCCGGCTGGGGCTCGGCGGGAGCGCGGCGACGGGCAGCCCCCTCGGGCAGGAGCGCGGAGCAGGGGCTGCGCCTCCCGCCCTGTCCGCGGCAGCTCCGCCGGGGGGTCAAGCAGCTGCGGGGCTGACGGCGCTCAGTCACCACCCCCCACCCCCAAGCGTGAGCCGGCTGCCGAGCCGGCCGTGCCCCGCTCAGCGGCGGCGTTGCAGGCGGGCACCCCCCGCTGCCCCCACAGCTGCCGTCCGGCGCAGCCCGCCGCGCTCCGGGCGCCTGAGAAATGCAAATGCGACGCGGGGGGAGATCGGGGAGGGGGGGGCGGGGGCGCTTCTCCGCAGCGCCCGGGCGGAGAGGGGCAGCGGTGGCGGGCGTGGGGCTGGGGCCGGGCGAGCTTTGTTAGCCTTGCCTTGCCTTCCCCGCCCCGTGCCGCCGCCGCGGCTGGACGGGGCGCGCCGGAGGGGGGGGGGGGTGAGCGGCGCTGCAGCCGCTGCGTGGAGCCGCGGCGCCCTCTGGCGGCTGCTGCCCGTCACGCCCGCCGCTGGGGGCGCCCGCCGAGGCCCGGCCTAGCGAGGGTCGGCGAAGGGCCCGGGAGTTTAAACCTTGGGAGCAAAAAGCGGGCTAGCGAAGGCCGCTGGGCAGGGAGGGTGGCGGCCTCGCGTGTTTCCCCCAACCTCCCGGCACCGCTGGTAACGCTGGTCGCTGTCTTGCAGGAGAACGGCCACGTGAAAGTGAACGGCGACGCCTCCCCCGCGGCAGCGGAGGCGGGTAAGGAGGAGGTGCAGGCCAACGGCAGCGCGCCCGCCGAAGAGACGGGCAAGGAGGAGGTGGCCTCGTCGGAGCCCGCCTCCGAAAAGGAGGTGGCCGAGGCGGAGAGCACCGAGCCGGCCTCCCCGGTGGAGGGGGAGTCCTCCCCCAAGACTGAGGAGGGCGCGACCCCCTCGTCCAGTAGCGAGACCCCGAAAAAAAAAAAGAAGCGCTTTTCCTTCAAGAAGTCCTTTAAGCTGAGTGGCTTCTCCTTCAAGAAGAACAAGAAGGAGGCCGGCGAGGGCGCCGAGAGCGAGGGCGGCGCGGCCGCCGCGGCGGAGGGCGGGAAAGAGGAGGCGGCAGCCCCCGAGGCGGCGGGTAGTGAGGAAAGCAAGGCCGCCGCCGAGGAGGCCTCCGCGGCCGCCGCCGGCAGCAGCGCCGAGGCGGCGAAGGAGGAGGTGGGGGACTCGCAGGAGGCCAAATCGGACGAGGCCGCCCCCGAGAAGGCGGTGGGAGAAGAGGCCCCGGCGGCGGCGGTGGAGGAGCCGCAGCAGGCGGCGGAGGGGAAGGCAAAGGCGGCGGAGGAGGCTGCGGGCGCCGGTGCTGCCACGAGCGAGGCGGGCAGCGGCGATCAGGAGGCGGCCTCCGCGGAGGAGCCGGCGGCGGCGCGGCAGGAGCCCCCCTCCGAGAGCAGTCCGGAGGGGCCCGCCGCCGAGCCGGCGGAGTAAGTGCCGCCGCCGCCCCTCGCCGACGGACTTTTCTTCCCCCCTGTTTGTTTGTTGGAGTGGTGCCAGGTACTGGTCTCGGAGAACTTGTCTACAACCAGGGATTGATTTAAAAGATGTTTAGTTTCTTTTTTTTCTCTCCCCCCGCAGCTCCCATCTCAAATCGTTGTGTGTTGCCGCCATTCCAACTGGCGGAGGGGGGCCCCCCTCCGCTCTCCTCTCCTCCCACCCTCTAATTTTTTTCTTTTTTTTTCTTTTTTTAATTTTTTTTTCCATCAGTATTAATGTTTTGTTTTTGTTTGTTTGGGTTTTTTTGGTTTTTTTTTTTTTTTTCCTTTTTTTTTTTTTTTTTTTTTTTTTAGATTTTGTACTTTGCAACTCTTCGTATTATAAAACTTTTCCCGATCGGTCTATGGACATGCCCATATATGAAGGAGATGGGTGGGTCAATAAGGGATATCAAATGAAGTGACAGGGGCCGCAGTGGGGAACCCGGGGTGCGCAGCCCTTGCTGGGAGCGCGCCCTGCCAGAAATGATGTAAGGGGTTAGTCTTTTTTTTAAAAGAAAGTTATTACGATGTATTTTGTGAGGCAGATGTTCTATAAGGTTTACAACACTACAAGTCTTGATTAAGAAGGAAAGGAAAAAGGAAAAAAAAATAAAAAATCAATACCCAGATAAAGAGATCATAGTCTTAGGAATTCATTTAAACCATAGGAACTTTTCACTTATCTCATGTTAGCTGTATCAGTCAGTGATTAAGTAGAAATACAAGTTGTATAGGCTTTATTGTTTATTGCTGGTTTATGACCTTAATAAAGTGTAATTATGTATTACCAGCAGGGTGTTTTTAACTGTGACTATTGTATAAAAAAAAAAACAAAAACAAAAACAAATCTTGATATCCAGAAGCACATGAAGTTTGCAACTCTTTCCACCCTGCCCATTTTTGTAAAACTGCAGTCATCTTGGACCTTTTAAACACAAATTTTAAACTCAACCAAGCTGTGATAAGTGGAATGGTTACTGTTTATACTGTGGTATGTTTTTGATTACAGCAGACAATGCTTTCTTTTCCAGTTGTCTTTGAAAATAAAGGAAAACTCTTCAGATGCAATGTTTTTTTTTTTTTTTTGTGTAGCATCTTGTCTATCATGTTTTTGTAAATACTGGAGAAGCTTTGACCAATTTGACTTAGAGATGGAATGTAACTTTGCTTACAAAAATTGCTATTAAACTCCTGCTTAAGGTGTTCTAATTTTCTGTGAGCACACTAAAAGCGAAAAATAAATGTGAATAAAATGTATAATTTGGTTGTCTTTCTTTTATGGACACTCTGGTAGCTTAAAGGGACTAGCCAATATTGCCTAAATTTGTATAAAGTTTTGTGTGCTGTTAGCCCTAGCTTAGAGAACTACCTTCCTAGATCCCGGACTTTGTAGTATTGTGCATCTTTTAGAGATACTGGGCAGTGCACCAGCTAACTTACAGGCTTTTCTGGCTTTAAAGAGAAGACTGGAAGGCAGTTTTAGGATGTAGTGTGCAATTCTCCTATCCAGGCTCCATCTTGCTTTTAAGACCAGGGGTATCCAACATATGAGAGTCTTGCTTCTTGAGGAAAATAAGATTTCATTTGAATTGCTTAAGATGGGGCACCAAGATTTTTACGGCGAGTTGCTTAAAAATTAAGCTCTTGAGCAGATGTCCCACTTACGTCTTGGTATGCTGGTCCTACTTTGGGACCTAGGTGATTAGCTTGAAAGCCTTAGCCTGGAGGGGGAAAAGGAGAATTAACACTGCCATTCTGCTCAAAGTAATTAAAAGCAATATTCTCTTTTTTTTTCTCAAGTGCTACTCCCAAGTACAGGTGAGTTACGAAACAGATTTCAAAATTTGTCTATAAAAATAATCACTTGGTGCTTGCCTTTAATTGTTAGGCTTTTTGGCCAATTTCCAGCATATTGCTCAGGGCATAATATGCCTTAATAAAACAGTGGGCTCATGCAAGAAAAGCAGCAGTGGTATTTGGAGGGTGGAAATCGATTCAAGAAAGTGTTGCTTCTAAGTTTATAGGAGAAAGTTTAGTGTTACACTTACTTGCTTCCACCTAAATTTTCAGCAGAAATTCTTTGGAAGCAATTATGATTCATTTTATGAGAAAATGGCACGTTAGCACCTTGTTCCCTAAAGAACAAAGCCTAAACTGAATGAAGTATAGTAGATTTCCTGCTGAATGCGTGCTTTTTTTTTGTTTTGTTTTGATTTTTTTTCTTTTTTAATTCAGCTGTCTACCATTTTAACTTTGGCTTGTATGTACTCTAGTTGCCCTGGTATTTCTCTATAGCTTTAGAAATGTATTGAAACTATGCTATAATTGCTGAGGGACAAAAATAAATGGATGTAAAACAAGATCCTCCACACCAGTGTCATTCTTGGAGTACATGTGTTTGAAGTCTAGTGCATAACTGCTTTGCTAAGGGGTTTCTATAACATGGCTGTAAAAACCTGTTCTGAGACGCATGATGTCTTGGCCATAGAGTCAATGTCTCTTTTTAATAAATATATATATTTAAATCCAAGGATTCTTAAAGAGAAGTCTGAATTTCTTCTTTATTTTTTTTTCTTTGTCAAACCGTATGCGTGCATATGAAGAAAATAATCACTAGTGAAGTTTTTTTTCAGATTTTCCCCAATGTGCTCTCCTCAAACTTTCATGTTCTTCCCTCATTCAGCTGGTGGTGTTTTCTGAAGCACTTCCAGTTTCTGGGGATGTGTAATCAATCCTGCCCAGCGGCTGAGCTCCTGGCCTGGGGCTTCATCATTCCATGGCTTGCCTTGACTTGAAATTTCCTTCCAAGTCTTGACACTAGCAGAGTTTCAGGAGTACATCTTGAAAAGACCAGTTTTGTGGTCTACTGTTCTGGTCCCAGCAGTTGGGTGAGATTCAGCGATACCAGTTGTCCACCGCAATTTAAGAAGGTGATAACTGGAAGGGGCTTGGAATAGTGGAAATGGAGGAGTTTTGAACTGCTTCCTCCTGCCAAATAATTGTGCAAGAGCATCTCTCCCCCCTTAGTCCCAGCAAGACTTGAGTGGTCACTCCCATGAAATTGTAGAATTTCCTTATTTATGCACAAGGAAAACAAAGAGGCTGGGTGTTGGTGGCTGGTGAGATGGTTAATCTTACTGAGAAAGCTTTATGTCTTTCTTATTTTTGCATTGGTTGCCTTGGTGAAAATGCTAATCATAATAAGTATTGTAATTCCAATGATTTCTCTCAGAATTAGAATGCATGTGACTAAAAATGTGTGATTTCAAGCTGACTTTCCTATCATGTGGCCTGCTTTGGTTCTTTTTAAGCAGAATGTTACTATTGCTATGAACAAGGTAACTTCTGTTGTGCTGAAATGTCATGTTTTAGGTAAAACTTACACTGGAATCTAATTTTGCCTAACTAGAGGCTCCAGAGATTTACTTCTTTTATGTTTACTTAGACTAAGGCAACAGTCTTCCTTGTACAAGGTCAACACATGGTTGCATTAAAGTCCTTTCAAATTTCATGCCTATCTTGGTAATATCTAAACTTAATTTCAGGCTCTCAAAATCACTATGTACCCCAAGTACTCGATTTCCATATCTGGTCCTGATAGTTATTAATGTGAAATTGTAGAGACTTTGCCTTCAGGCAAGGAAGCAAGACAAAAAAAGGGAAAGGCAAGCTAGGGGAGGGACATGGAGCCTTGGCTTTGGCCTCTGTTGGAGCTTGGGTACTGTACACAAAGCAAGTGTTGATGTATCAACTTCTGACATAGCTAAAAACTCCTGTTGCTTATATTTGATGCAAACATTGTATGTATGAGTATTTTTCATCACAAGGGAGGATGTTGTCTGTGTTTTCAGAATATATTTTGTTACCTAACACTGTTTGAAAGAGCTAAGTTGAACTTCACTTGCAGATGATTAGATCGAGGTCAAAGGTTCTTGTCTGCTTTGACTGTTTGGGTTTTTCTAAGTTGCGAGTCCTTTTATATTGCTTGCCCTTTTTTTTTTTTTTTTTTTTTTAATATATAGAATAATACACATTCTAATCTGAAGCTGTAATAACAGTTAATGGTTTCCTGCAAAATCGATCCTGCGAATTCAGTCCTTATACTACTTGTATAGTAGAAGAATAGTAAAAGGTCATCATTGGTGATACTGGACTCATTTCATCATTCTTTTGTAAGGTTTTAAGAGACTGAGGTAAAATGTGTTTTCAATAATGATGTTGCTGATTTGAAAGCATCCTGTTTCTAGGTTACAGCAATTTTTGTTACCATGCTCAGGTCACTGGAATAGAACAAAGCAGGTACTTTTCTATGCAAAGTATGCAGCAAGTGAAAATAATATATTATGTTTATAACACACTGTAGACAGTGGGGTTAATTTGTCCTCTTTACAATTCTGGGGACCTCAGCTAATTGACAATGAATGGAGACTATTGCAATTGCAACTGAGTCCAGCAGGGCAGAGGCAAGCAGGCCAGGCAGGCTCCTGTTGCTTGAATAAAGGAATGTAAGAGGTGGTGCTACGGTGAAGTACAAGGTTACTAAAAGTCTCTGTATTAGCTTGCCCTGAGGAGAGCCAGTGTGGTGGTGAGCTTTTAAGACCTGTTTCTTGTTTGAGGATTTAGAGCGAGAAGCTGTAGCCAGCATGCTTCATGATGCGTTTACTGAAACAACTGTTGAGGTCACTCTGAAGTAAGAACACTGCCTATTGGGAAGATCAGCAGAGGGCCAGCAGTGGGATCAAGATGATTATTATAACTAAACAGATGAGTGACAAAACTGTTGCCCCGTGAACAAAGTAGGGAGTTAGGAATATGTAAATTTGGGCTGTGTTACTCAGTACACTTTCTATATGAAAGCAAGATACTGACTGGGCTTCAGAACGCCTCTGTTGTAGGATATGGATGATGTTATCTGATAGAAGTGACATAAAACTTCAGTTAATGCTTTCAGAACGTTTTGAAATCTTGAGGAAGGTTACAAGTATTATTTATACATCTTTGCCCACAGTTTTTGTTGTAGGAAGGCATGTCTGTCCAGAACAGGACTACCAAGATACTAGGTGAAACAGGACATTAATGCTTGCATTAGAAAGACACAGGCAAAATATATGGAATATTAGTTCTTAAAGCTGTGTTGAATTTAGGTAAAGTGACAAAGTCATTCAATTAAAAGTAATTTATTTCTCTCTCTTTTTTTTTCTCTTTTTTGGCACCTAACGCTGCTCTGATTTCAGAACAGCAAGTACAGGGAAATGTTGCTGGTGGTGTATATATTGTTATTACCAAGTAGGTAAATGTTATAGGACTTCAGATTCTTGGGTGCTGGAGAATAATTGTTTTGAGCCGAGCGATGCTACCTTCTGTGGTCCTTTCCAGCATCACAGCTGATCCTGTTGGTAATAAAGTATTTGATAGTTGCTCTTAGCCGAGACCATGGTGACTAGAGATTAATTTTTAGGTACAGGCCAAACTAGACTCTGTCTCCTGAAATTCACAGCTTAGTTTTTAAAAAAAAGGGAGAAAACCAAAGTACCTATGAATCGGTTGGGTAGGGAAATTGTGCTTGCTGGCTTGCTAATAGCTGCAAGAAGTGACTTGCTAGCCTACACTGGAGCGGTTATCTGTCTGAAATGTGGTATGTAGACCCACCCAAATGTTTTAAATTAATTTGATGACACAAAAGCCATGCTTACAAGGGTGACCTGCTGTTCAAAGGAAACAAAACCAGTTGTGGAGCTGTTGCTAATAGCCTCCTTGCTGGAAAAGAACTGTTCTGGACCAGTAGGTGAAGACCTGCATAGGCAAGGCTTTTGCAAAAGGACAGTGAGAGGCAAAAAAACCCAAAACACCAGTGTTTAGGAACTAAGGAAAGAAACTACTTTTTTTCTAGCCCTCTGGAGCAAGGCTATCATAGATGCAAAGTACCCCCCTGCTGCCTTTAAAAAACATAATTTAATTAGGAGGGACATCATTTCCACCACAGTGCAAATCTGCACCCCTTTCAAAAACCGCCAAAAGGGGAACTGAGTCCAAAATTGATGAAGGTAACATTTGTTCAGGAATGAATCATTAGGCCGGTCACAAGTCCTACATCACAGTTCAGGAACCTGTTAAAGCAAGCTTAACAGACACAGAACCTCTGACGAGAAGAGTCAGCAGCAAATATTTTCCATCTCAGTAATCAAATAAAATGGCAGTAATTGTGGACTGATACTCAGAATGCATGAAAGAACATGATTTTTTCCCCCCCTAGTTCTATTTTTGCATATCCTATGCATGTATTTGGTTTCTGATAAACATCCAGGAAGGAAACCTGAAATAATGGAGATAGAATAATTCCAAAATTTCTCTGAATCAATTTCCCTGGATGTTTTTACACATGTATATTTGAACTCAATTTTAATATTTTAGTTTGCTGCTTTTCCCTTAAGTTTAGGAGTTGGTGCTGACAAGGAAAAGCAGTGTCATATGTATACTAAATTAAATAAGGAATTTTACGAAGGAGTCATTTTGGCCTCATTCTTCTGCCAGTAAGATCTGTCTAAGAAAGGGAAGCTAAGCCATAAAAAGGACTTCTAAAATTCCCCCATAAATGTTGGTAATGATAAGAGAAATACATTTGATTCTTCCACACAGCATCCAGCTGCAATCCACCCAAAATGGAGTGTGTACAATAAAAGGGCAAGAAAGTGACTGATTTGCATGAATTAAGCGACTGAAGACACACAGAACCATGCTGGCAAAATGGACTGGAGCACTTTCAAGTGTTGCTGTCACAAATGACAAAAATGAAATGTCACTGGAAACTGATCCTCATTATTTTATGTGGGAGAGTTTATACCCTGGAGGTTCATCAGGCCTAGCTTTTCCCCTGCCATCACTGCATGGAGTCTGTCTAATACTTGACAAACCTATACATTGAAGTGATGATGCAGAAATGTATTTAAAAGCTCATGTGGATAAATCATCAGCAAAAATTGCTATTTTCAATGTAAAGCTGGTAACTTTTTTGTGATCATTGATATCCACTGAATGCTGTGTTATTGGGTGATTTTTTTGCCTACACAGAAAGTTGTCGTTTCAACATCACAAAGCTTCTGACATTATAAACTGGGCCAAAAAGGAGGAGGGGAAAATATCTTTCTAGTGATGTTAGAATAGGACCATCAGCTTTAATAAACAGAAAAGAGAGATTCAAAGCCAACTGTTCTCTGTTCAAATCCCAGTGCTAACCTAACCTAATCTAATCTAAAGAGGCTTTAGGGCTTTGTTTTGCATCTTTTTGTTATTGCATACATATTATGATAGTAATTATTTTAATAATTTGTGGATATATACAAGTAGGAACAAAATAGCACTTCTGAAGTTTCTCTTCTGAATGCTTCGTGGTCGGTGTACTGGGTGTAACTGCAAGAAGCAATCACTGGAAACATTCTGCCCAGCTGTGCCATGTAGAGATGTGGAAGATGGAAGTGCTAAATTGTTCCTGAGGATTTTAGGAGAAATAACACACCCTTTATCTTTTGTGACAAAGATAAAATGAGGAACACATGTAATATAACTTTTCAGGAAAGCCATATAAATTCAAATGACACTGTAAAAGGGAGCTGAACACAGGATGGTCCAAATAGCCCTTCAGTGAAGGAACATACATGTAAGAAATGCACCATTTGCAAATGAAACTGGTTACATTTGACATTTTTTCATGATCTTAATGCAGGCTTCCTTTTATGTGAATCTGGTACATTAAAGGCAATTGAGTAGCAGATGACAGTGACGTAGGCAGATGGGAAGGAATCCCAAAGGAGGAGCATGGCCAAGGACCACTTCTGAACAGCAGCACAAACAAAGGTCCATTCCCGTAAGAACTACTATTAGGAAATATTTATATTTTGATACAGGCTCAAAAGGCTCAGATTAAATACGAGACTTGCTTGCGCTTGGCGCTGTGTAAACATATGAGAGGGACAGTCTCTGCTCTGAAAAAACTTCCAGGCTAAATGCAGAAAGGTTAGGCTGTTTCACTTCCTACCATTGTTAAAATCACATTTCTATTTGTCTTGGTCAAGATTATGAAGGGGGAGGGAATAAATTGCCAACTTCCTTTTTTTTTTTTTTTTTTTAATATCGATGTTTTTTGCAAGTGTCTTTTCTCATTTCATGCTTTTTGCCTTCACAAAAGTCAAACTGTGATACCTGAAGACTTGCCATCCGTGTTTAAGTGGCCAGGGCATTTTCATCGGCATGCATAATGATGGGCATTTTAAGACATAAGAAGGATTAAGTAAATTAGAAGTGGCTCTTGAGTGAAAAGATCTTGAAGCCCCAAAACCTTAAAATGTAGCTAGAAACAGATTATCTATCTCTAGCTCTCTAGTGACACTTTGAGGCCATTTTCATGTACTGAAACTAAAATGTTTTACTCCAGCTGTCCTGAGCACTGGCCGCAATTTCCACCCTGGGATTAGTGTGGCTCTTTGGGAAGGAGGGCAGGAAGGTGCCTAGCTTAGGCAGAATATTTGCATGTAGATATGTGATTTTTCTTTAGGGGCTGTTCATTCTTTGTAAAAATATATCCTTACCTTTTTTAAATATTGGCATATTAAAGTACAGAAATTAAGATTTTTCATGGATTTTGCTTTCTATTGGGAAAGTGCCTTAGCACCCTAAAAATTTCCAGTTATTATTTGTGATTCCTAAGAGTATTAATAAATAGTTTGCTCAGTCCAAATTTTATTTTAAAATTACAGTCCTCAAAAGAAAATGTATATATTCCAGCTGATTTGCTATAGAAAACCAAGAGAAATTGGTTCAGACCTATCATCTGAAATGCCGTGCGTCCTCATGAACCAGCAGCTCAATGATCTAAAATGCATGTGTATATTGTGCGTTAAATAAAAGCACATTTACTAGATATTTTTTGCATTTATTTTCATATGGCATTGAAAGAAAGTGGCCTCACTGGCCTGTAAAATTTAGAGTATTCACTATCATTCCTGGCACACAGTGCCAATTTTATCAAAGGCACTTACCTGAAAATCACAAGTTTAAAGACTTCTCCAACTTTTCCTTTAACATAGACAGGAATGGTGGTACAGGGATTGCCTGATGACATTTTCAACATCATGTTGCATAAATCAGCCAAAGTGGTAAAAATGTTTGTGGTTTGGCTATACTTATAGTCCCTGTATTGCTAGCAGCATGAAAGAGCTATAGGAGGGAAGTTCCCTAAAATTGTTACAGCCAGTGTAACCACTGAGACAGCTAGCATTTGTTACTACCAGGAGTGGTAAACTTGGAAAATTATCTACAACATACCAAGAGGGGGAAATAATAAGTTAAAAGAATAATTAAACAAAGTAGTAGTCAAAGGATTTCACACAGCATTAGGAAATAAGCTGAACAATTTCTGAACTGTTAGTGAGAGCTTTTGGCAACAAAAAGAAATGGGATAGTCTGGAGAACTGGAGAAAGACAAATAGGATACCTGTTGTAGGTACAGTTTCACAAAGGAACTGGTGAAAAAAAAAAATGGAGCGGTGAGAAGTGATTGGAGAGTAAAAAGAAAAGAGAGGGACTGGCAGAAGGACAGAGAGACATGGATGTTATGTGGAACCACAACACTATGAAGCCAGGACTGGAGAAATTACAGACAAAGCAGCAAACCAAGGTAACTGAAAACACTAGAGCAAATGCATTTTTAGGGAAATAAAATAGTAAGAAATTGTCAAGATAAGATTCACAAGAATAAAACGTGTCTAGTCAATGTAATTTTCTCTTCTGACAGTATATCCAGCCTAATAGTTCAGCAAGAGTCAGGAGCTGTGATGGATCTTGACTTCACTAATATTTTCAATGCCGTCCTGTGCAACATTCTCATAAGCACAGCCAGGGAAACAAGAGCTAAGAAAATAGGTGCTGAGCAAAGTCAGCTGAAAAAAATAACCTCCAGGTATAACAGGCAGTGGTTTGCTGCCATACTGAGAGGACTCAGTATGGAACTCAAAAGGGAACTCAGAATACTATTTAGACTTCACATGGTAATAAACAAGAGACGCTATCCAAAAATCAAGCGCAAGTTCAGCAAAGGGCTGTGACTCAGGAAAGAGAAGAAATCCCATTCAGAAACAGAAAATGAGAACTACCCAGACAACAGGAAAGAAGCCTGGGGTCAAGGTGGCTCACAGGCAGTATCAGTCAAGCGGTAGCTCTTTTCCAACAGCTGCAGCAAGGTCTCAACAGGGTCATTTTGAGCATAAGATGCTCAAAAAGGTGCCCTTTAAGAACGATCCTCGGCAACATGGAAATTGCACAGGAAGGCATCACAGTGGCTTCACAAAAAAAAATGAATTGGTTTTGTGTACTCCAGATCAGGAGACATTTAGAGAGCTGGGAGTTTAGTTTGGGTTTTCAAGACATGAAAGGTTATAATAAAGAGAAATCAAGTTGTTCTCTGTCAGCTGGAGGTGAGACTGAAAATAATTAATATAGTTTGTAAGAAAGAGGATATTGCTTAAGTTTTCAGGAAAGGATTTCTGAGTACAAGCATAATTCAATGGTCTAACAGATTACACAACAGGAAAGTTGTGGAAAACCTTCTTTCCTGTGGTGGTTTGAGGTTAGAACAGATAATCTGAAAGGGGCAGTTTGTCTTTATCCTACATTAATGCCAGTAGAGGTAAAAAGTATACCTATATATTTTGCTTTAGAGTTTTAAATCAAAGTAGTGATTTCCAAAAGGTCCTGAGAGACCAGAGAAAGCTTTGTCTTGTGTTTCAGTAAAAGTTAATCTGGTGTGCAGGAAAGGGAGGGTGCAATAGCGGTTGTCCAGAATTTACCTCATGAGATACATATGTATAAACATCCAACTAAATAAAAATACACATGCACTGACAGAGCCACATATTATTCTTAATGCAGTTATCAGTCAGGTTTCTAAGCAGAAACAGATTTTGGAAACATATAAAGGGTTTTTAACATTTATTTTGTAAAATAATAATAATAAGATATTCCACTACATGTTAACTATTCAGTCTAAGACATGGACTTTATTGAATTAGGTATTATATACTCACAGGAAAAATTAGATCCCCATTAAAATCTACAGCCTGTATAGAAAAAGAGTTGCAAGAAAAACGATACTGAAGTATCGTCATCCTGGTTTCATGAGGAGGAACTGGTTTTCCAGTAAGGGTGTCTCAGCCCTTTTGCATCTGGTGTTAAACTGCTTGAATTAAGTGTTTATGGTGACCAGAGGTACAAGAACCGTCTGTTAAATCTAGCAATTTTCATGTCTACAAGTATAACTATATATTATAATCTATGGTAGACCTACAGCGAATGTGTTATATACCCAAATAGTGTCATAGAGTGCAGTGGTGCACAATTGCAAGCATGTCCATAATGTTGACCATCAGCAGATCAAACAGAAAGTAACATTTGTAGGCAAATAGAGAGATGCTCATAATTCTTCACTGAGTTCTCCATTTGCACTGATCTTCAGGTGCTAAGACCAGATTCATCTTTTTATAGTCTATAACCTCTTTTATATATAGGTACACTATATAATATAGTGTGTGTACATATATATATATTCACATATATATACATACGTAGAATCCACAAAAAGCAGCAGTGGTGATCTTGCTTACTTCACTGCACTAAACACATTTAAACAGATTGTGGCTTTCATGGAACGTTGTGTTAGATGCTCCATCACAATTTCATTAATTACATATTACGTCTGCCCAGGACACACACTACTTCATTTGATGTTTTCTCCTAGTGTAAACATCTTAACACTCTCTGATCAGTGCAATTGGTCTTATTCCAAGGGAAATTCAGCTCCTATGCATGTCATTTCATTAATCACCCAAGTGCCAACAGGGAATGTAGTGGATTTCTGTCACCTCAAGAGCAATAATCGCCAAGATCTGATCAAGGTAGAGACTGAGATTCCCTGATCTCTGACTGCTGTCAGTCTCAACACTACAGAAAAACACCACTCCCCCCTCCTTCTTTTTAAAGTGTTAAAATTTCTCATTTATCCACTAAAATAAGTTGCAGAAATGTGACTTTCATGTATCAGTTATGAGCCCAGTTTCCTCTTCAAATAAGGAAATGCAAACAAAGTGCAAAGCCAAGGTTGAGAAACTAATAAATAAAGTTACACAGAAAGCCTCAAATTATCTTCTTTTAACATACACAGTTTTCATGGAAACTTTAATGTCATCATAAACGTGAAGAATTTTTTGTAATGTGTATGCCTAGCCAGTGCATGGGTTTCAGTAATACCTACCCCTCATATCCCTATAACCAGACATGGCTATTTATGCAGTAGATCAGCAAATAAAACAGTAATGCAGTATTTCTCAGAACAGAATGAGACTGACTTCTCTTAAGTCTTACATTCCTATCATTTAGGTAGCAAAACAGGAATGAAGGAGAGGAAGGACTGTTGTGTGCTCAAAGCACTGAACTGGAGTCCTAGGGAAATGTGCTCTGCCATGCTCTCTGTTGCTGATTACCATATTTACCAGTTTAGCCTAACAAAATGGGAACAGCCTGTCCTTTGATGTTTAAGGTTTTCTACACAAGAATGAGGAATTAAGTAGTGGACCATTTAGAAATGTGAGGTTTAATCACTCTGGGCTGTAGCTCTCCCTGTATAAGGGGGAATAACCTAAGTCCCTTAATTCATGCACTGATTTAATGCCTAGGCTTCCTTTATAATGTCTGGAGAAAATTAGCTACCTGGGAAAGACATTTCCAATGTCTTGCTCCCAGGTGCCCTGTTTAGCCAGTGGGAAACACAGCAAAGAGGGGAAAGAAAGGATGTGGGGGACTTTCTACATATGTTTTTATGTACTTATTTTTACAATGGCTGAGAGTTAGAGTGCTCTTGGGAACTGCTGGCAAGCTTACGTTCCTGGCTGAAGAGGTTTGACTACCTGTCTCGCAGAAAAGCCTCTTCCTCCCTCCCCAGTGTATTCACTCTTGCAGGAGAGAAGGAATAAGAAAGGGAGAGTTTAGTATCTCTCTCTCATTGAGGCCATCCCATTGCACTCCAAATTATTAGATACTTAGTGTACCAGAGAGTGAGCTACCTTAAGTCTTAGTTTTTCCTGGATTTAAGTACTTGAATTTAAAGGCTTATTCTTTTTCTAAACATGGGTCTTTGTTAAAGTGGGTTGTAAGCTTTATAAGAATATAAAGATGATGTGAAGTCTTAGCACTGTTGTAGCAACCTCAGCTTTTTAAGGATTTCTGACTTTAATTGGCTATTTGTCAACTTTTCTGTTTGGCCAATTTTTTGTATGTTATTTCTCTGCTTCAGATAAAAAGGGCAAGAAAGAGCCTGACTATGCACATGTAAAATTATGTCAATGTACTGACTTAAGTGAGATCATCAGGTATGATGCTTAAAATGGCATGAATTGGGAAAGAGCTGGCAGTACACACTAGACCTTTTCATCCCTCGTATACTAAAGCAATGGCATCCACTCTGGCTTTTTCAAGTCAATTAGCCTTAACAGCTGGGGTTCTTGACAAATGTATCCATAACTGAGATGTCATTGAGGATATTCTTGGTAAATGAATCCCTGGTAAACTAATTTTAAACAAGGATTTGAAACTAAATTAAGAAAAGGGGAGAGGGGGAAAATGAAAGAGGTCTACATGGCATGCAGAAAAATGACAAGTTGATTTAAAACTACTTAACCAATTTTCTGCAACCCGGGAGTGTTTTCTTGAAGAGGCTGTATCATAAGCCAACATAAAGATTTCTGGCTTGCCATTTTTGACTTAAACAGATGCAGAAGATTTCAATAACAACATATGGAACATATTTTTTTTCACATTCATTTGGCTGAAATCATTTTGTTCAAACTTTTCTGACATAATCAGAGAGTAAAACCAAATATGGAAATCCTCAATCCTAGAAGAATTTAAGAAATTAATGAGAGGTGCTAAGTTGAAGCGGAGATGAAAGTTGGCACTGAACTCTACCTAAATGGTCATTAGGATGGATTTTTAATAGGGTTGCAGCCATTTTGGGTACTTAAGAAAGAAAATAAAAAAAAAAAAAGACCCACAAAAATCCGATGTGATCAGTCATGAATCCTTCAAAGGGCAGCCTTTTCAAGCTTGTTACTAGAATTTGCAGTGTTCCACCAGGCCTTTAAAGAAACACCACTTTTATAGTGCATGTATGTATGTATATATAACCCCCATATGTCTTGCAGGAGATGAGTGTGGGCATGGAACACAAATGAACATCAGCTGCAACTTCGAAAACCAATATTTAGCAAGGATGAAAATATTTGGTGAACAGTGAAAGTGGTAACTTCAATGGTAACTGTCAACAGAAACTGGTAAAGGCATCTTCCTCACTACCCCCATTTAAGTCATGGCGTTATAGAACACTACAACCTCATTGTCATTTGTACACAGTAAAGGTTTTATATATAAATTTGCTCTCTATACTGTGGCGCTGGGGTGCCAATTTTACCAAACAAGTTGTACAACCCATGGTGAGAGCACAGCTATACCCATGTGAAGCAAATTTTTTCTGTGTAAGTAACTTTCCTCTCTATGGAAGAACTTGAGATGGGACGGCACTCTTTCATCAGTTCAAATGGAGAAGCAAGTACTCAGTGTCTTGCACCTTGAGGAGGCCAGGACCACTCACATGGTGTGACCATGGAGACTACACTGTAGGCAGCGTCTGTGTCAGCTGTGCTCCCTGCTTGTGGGGGTGGTCAGGAGCAGACAGGCATGGATGTGGTGGCACCCACACCAACACTGATGTGTCCTGCAGGAGCTGAGATGGTGACTGGAAGAGGTGAGGCTCCAGCTGTCACAGCTGGGTCTTCTGATCACCACCCCAGCCATGAGTTGCAGTGTGAGCTTCCCCCAGCTGCAGACCAGAAGCTCTGGGTGGTGGCTGCGCTTGGGCTTTGCTCAGAACAGCCTCCTTGGGGATGCTGAGTGCTGCCAGCAGTGTAATGCAGCCTGGCCCCTTGAAGTTGGGGAGCAAAGTTGGCTGGATTTTGGCCACTTCCTTCAGAGGACCCCAGCGGGGGACTAAGGGTTCCCTCTGCAGAAACATAATTCTCTGTGGCTTGCTTGTAATTTGATCTGTAGCTGCCAAGAATGAATGCTGCCTGTACTTTCCAAGATGCATAAAATAGTGTGTATAAGGACATCCCTTGCTAAGGAACACCCATTGTTTAACTGTATGAAAGAATGGAATGAATCATGATATTTATACAGAGAGCATTGCACTAAATCCTAAGCATAAAAATATTTTGTGTGCAGGCCTCAACTGCTAATTGGTTTTATCTTGCTGTGTTTTATTCAGCTTTTGCTGTGACGGCCTGCAATAAACAGCAAGACTTCAGTTTTACCCCCTGTTGAAAACTGAATTCTGCAAGCTTGCTTCATGGGAACCATCTAACTGACTTCAGTGCCAGTATAAAGAGCCCCTGCATGCATCAGGAGCAAGAGCTAATTCTCATGTTCAGCACTGTGGCGTGGTACTTATGCTGATTTAAATATGACAAATGATATAATTAATGGCCAGACTGATTGCTTTTCATTATCTTATTCAGCAAAGCAAACACATTTCAAACCTCCAAAGGAGTCAGTCAACGTCCAGAAAAGCTGATTTATTGGTAACAGACGGCCAAAACTGTTCTGTATCCTTTTCAAACAAATAATCCTTTCCAAAACTAAATAAGTATGTGAACTACTTCCTGAAAGAAATGTGCTTGTGCAATGAGGAGTATGAGTTATAAGATGGTTTCTACTACTTTTTCTCCTTTACCCCTTCAGGTTTTCTACGTTTGTATGTTGTCAGCAATCTTAAATTTAAAAAAAAAAAAAAAAAAGTCAGATTATAAATGATCAAAAAAACTTAATTAAATCTTCTAATTTTTACCAGACTGACTACACAAATTATCTAGTATGGAAGTGAAACAGCTACAATGGAAATGTCGTGTTATGCTATTGTACAAATGAGGAAGCATCATCAGAAACTGATTTTAGTTCCCTTTTAAATAAAATACTAATTTTTTCTCCAAAATTTATGTTCTTCTATATAAAAAACTCAATGAAGCACTTTTTGCAATTAGCTGTATGTATTTAACCCAAAAGGCAAATACATCTGTAAGCATAGCTTTACCCTAGTATCGTATGTCAGCCTTTCATATGGGAACAGCTGTCTCTGTCTCCTTGAGATGTTTCCATTCTTCTTTTCAGAAACCACCAAACAAAGTCAGTTTTAACAATAAAGCACTTGTGATGTATTTCAAGTAGGGAAACCATTAAATTGAAATTCTCAAAATGACCAGTCATTTTTTGAAGTGTAGATCATTAAGTTTAATTATCCCTTACAAGAACCGGGCAAGTCAAGCTCTTAAGACTAAAAAAAAAAAGATCCAGCTGCTAAGCTTGAGGAAGATACAACTGTTACCATTACTTATTTTTTTATTGCACAGTAGTAAAATATACTGTGTAATATTTTAGACAACTGTATTAAATATAACCCTCTCTGACCATTTTTGAAATAGAAACGCTGTCATTTTCCTAGCAATACATTATAATTTAGGCAATGTAGATCTGAATTATTAGAACACTTTTCTGGATTGTAAGATCTGTAACAATTACCCTTCTCAGGACAGTATTTTATTTGATAAGGGGTTAAAAACTGATGCATGCAGCACAACAGAAGTCTTTTGTGTGAGGTTTTGAGGATACTGTAAGCAAGAGAAGAGCTACAGTCACCCAGCTATCCCATGGGTTAGCAATCCCATGAGCTAAGTTTGAGAAAGATATAACTATTCACTTTAATTTTTTTATTGCACAGTAGTAAAATACACTGCTATCTGCTCCGCAGGCTGCTACATGCCAGCAAGGGTGTCACATCTCGATGAAGGAGTTTTTCTCACAAATTCAGAAGGCACGTTATATGGCCACAAGGAACACCCGGCTTCACAGAATTTGGGCTCTCCTAGGCAAAACAGCTCACTACAGTGCCCTTTAGTGAGGCTCTGCCCCTTTGCATTTCCTGTATGCTACCAGTCCTATATACAACCCCAAGGCCTACTTTCCAGTCTATTCTGATTTGTTTAGAATTCACAGTTATCTCATAAGGCTAGAAAGAAAGAAGAAGGATCCAAAAGCTTCCCTGGTGGCTACAGAGAGGGTGATGAAAAATTTTTGCAATGCTCAGTGCCTGACCCCTCTCAGTGTTCCACTAGAACTAGAAACAACCTTTGCTGAATGAAGAATAAGGCATTGCTTCTGCAGCACACTGCCACCCAGCCTCCTGGGCACCCAGGTTTAGCATTGCTCCTGGGACCACACCATCCTCTGGGTGTGAGGTGATCAGTCTGGGGCTGACAATTTCAGACAGTAAAAGGCCTCTGCATGGCCCCATGTCAAAGTGAGCTCCCTCCCCTGGTCTTGCTCCAACAAGTTCACATCCCTTTTGTGTTGGGGCTCCCAGAGCTTAACGCAGTACTGCCGGTGGGGTCTCAAGGGAGTGGAGTAGAGGGTAGATTTCAGGTTTGGGTGAAGAACAGACAGATAGCAGCCCCACACTCCTACCACATCTCAATTCCTCTTCAAAGAACACCCTTTAACCATGAGTTATTTGACTTCAGAAACAAGTTCCACTTCCCCTGCTTTTATCTGTCCTTTAACCACTTCTAGGTCTGTGCTTGGAAGCAACTCCTCTTCAGTTCATCTGTAAGCCCAAGCCAGTGTTTGTAACAGTCACCATCTTCTAGAGACAGGGCATAAAGGCTGGAGTCTTCATCCTGCATGGGATAAAGGGAAGGGACAGACCTGAGGGCCTTCCCAAAAAGCAGTTAGTCCTGAGGAAGCACCCTCTGAAATGCAAAAATACTCTGTTGTTGTCAAGTGCAAACAAATTTTATTGGCCTCACACAGAGAGGCTGCTGGCAAGGAGTAAACTCTGAAAGCCAGGTCATGCTTGATAGCCTTCCAGGGACTCTTTGCCCCACTGGGACACTAAAAGAAGAGGAAATACGTACACACAAGCCAGGCTTTCTAACTATGCTCAGCCTACGCTGCAATGGTTACAACCAGAAAATGTTTTCAGATAGGCCACCCTTGTTTATAGGGACCTTTAGATAACCTCAGAGTGCATTCAGGTTAAATGTGCATAGAGGTCTTTCGCAGGCAGGGGCATGAGATGGGTTATTCTGAGAAAAGCAAACAGAACACAAACAGGCTATGTTCTGGTCCATAAAACACCTGAAAGACATAAAGGCCCCCATCCTTCTAAGGACCACACATCCTTAGAAACAGAGTAAACAAAAGCAAGTGCCAATAGCCCTTCCCACCGTGCAGTTCTGAGGCACAAACCCAGACAATAGACTGTCTGTCCGCGAACTCATTAAAAAGCATCTGTTATTGCAGGCTATGAAAACATAGACAGGGCACTCTGCCCCTAAAGATGAAAGCAACCAAAACCAAGAAGCCCAGGAAGAGAACTTTATATCCTGTAGTGGTCCTGTAACACCCTTCTTCTGACCTCCATGCCCATGTGCTCCTTTGCTCCCTACAGCTACTGGTTCATTGCCTCTGGACAGGGTGTACACTGCCACCATTCAGGAAGCTGCAGCGTCTCCTACGAGTGCCTGCAGACCTATGGGCAATCTCACTACTGCAGCTGCCTGCCAGCTGTAGAAGGGAGATGCTGGGAGGCTGTGGCAGGACAATCTGTCCTTGTAGTGAAGCTGTGGTGCTCCACCCTCAAAATGCTCATTACCACCACTCTCCTTGCACCCTGTGATTGCCAGAGACCAAGGTCTCACTCTTCCCACTCAACATGTTCTTCCAAGTGGCCCAGAGAAATTGGTTGTAGACCCCCATGTAACATCTACAAGAGCTTGGACTTTCTGGAGGCAACATATGAAGTTCTCTGTGGGAAAGAAAGTGAACAAGGCAAGGTCTGTGCTACTTCTGCCCTTTCTCTTTTCATTCACAGAAATGGGATTAGCTAGAAAGGACAACATGTAAATATGTTTTTGAGAGACAGCGTAAAGACAGCTTGTCCATCTCTTCATAACTTGTGCTCTAGAAAATAAAAAGAAGTAAAGCCTTTCTTTGGCTGTTGCAATTACACAGCTTGGAACAGTCAAACTATCTACCTTTCTACAGGCGATGTGACAGTTCCCAGCGCCAGAAAGCATTCCTCTACTTTGAAGAGCAGATTTATAATCCATGAGCAGCAAAATCTAAAGGGAGCTATAAAGGTTTTCTCAAATAATAAAAAAAGGAACAACAGCTATGGCCTCAATTATACATGGAGGGTTTGGATCTGTTTTTAGTATTTTCACATGATAAAAGACATTGGCTGAATCAGAGAAAGATGACATGGGCCAGATGTTGGGGTTCATTATAGAAGATTTCTGTCACTGCCCAGCATCAAGCTGTCTGGGCCATCAGCAGACCCATTCCTCTTACTCCTTCTACACTCCACCCTCATGCAGGCGGTGTGGCAAAGGCGGGTGGGAGCTGCAGCCAGACACTTCAAAACAGCGAGCATCACTCAGAACTTGGCTCTGGTGGCCCAAAATAAGAGAGAGCTCAAAGACATCTGTTTTACCTTTCCCCCTTAACTGCTCCATTTTGTACAAGTCACATTAGTGGGTCTCTTCCAGTTCAGCCTACAGGAAAAAGAATATCTCCAATAATTTTCAACAGAAAAAGCTTTGACAGTTGTCAACACGCATAGTTCTTCTCTGTACAAATAATGGAATTGCAGATGTTGGGTTTTTTGGTGGTTTTTTGGGGGGGGTTTGGGGGGTTTTTTGGTTTGTGGGGTTTTTTTTTGTTTTTTGTTTTTTGGTTTGTTTTGTTTTCAGGTGTTTTTGTGGGTTTTTTTGTGGGTTTTTTTTTTTTTTTCAAAAAAGTGAGAAAACTTTATCAGGCAATCACAGAATCCTCTCTCAGGCTGTTTTCCTTGTAAGGGCAATTAGCTTTTAAAAATGGGGGCCAAAGTGTAACAACTGGAAACATTGTGGTTGGAAGTAGTATCTTGTTGGTAAGGTACATGCGCACCTTGAGGGACACACAAAGTCCTTTCCTTCCTCCCAAAGCTCTCTCCTTTTAATTTTTAACCTCCTTGTTATAATAATGACATCGCAGGCTCTAAGACTGACCTTTTCTTAATGACCATGCAAAAGCTCTATAATCTTTATTTTACTAACGAAAAAACATGCCTGCTCTTCCTGCCTCCCTATACACACCACGTACAAAGTTGCTGCTGCTCTTTCCCCTCCTCCAAAGTCCCTTTGGTCCCTGAAGATTTATCTTCCCTGTTCCCACTTCTCCCCAGAACTATCAAGGACTTGCACTGGATGGATGGATGGAGAGAAGGGACTGCTCCACCCTATCACTTGCCTCCCTCTTATTCCTTCCTCAATGCATGTAAAATAATGAAAGATGCCAAGAATATCAGCATCTGCACTGGCTGCTAACAGCCCAAAAGGAGAATTAGGGTAACCCAGGCACATATTCCCTGTCAAGTAGGCACACCTGTATTTTTAGCTGCAATTATGCATACAAAATGACATACTTCCTCATAGCATACTTTTTCTCATAGCACAAATACAGGAACTTCAGTTCACAGAGACACCCCACACATTGCCTGCCTGAATTCTGCGTGTCAGGAACACTGCTGTTCATAGCTGAGGTGTGATTTGTTCAGGAAAACTGGACACAAATATTCATAAATCCCAAATAGTAAATCAGACATCTTAAATTCTACCTTAACAAACTTTCCACTTTTTTATTTTTTATTTTTTTTCTTGGAAATATTGTAGTTCCGCTACAGATTCCAAACCAGGAGCTCAGTGAAAAGCAGAAAAAGGAACATCTATTTGTATTTTCTGATTTCCCACATGTTAGCAGTTTTCTTTTGATTAGTTTAAACTATTTTGCTTGACCTGAAGACTCCTCAAAGCAGCATGTTATCACAGGACTGCCTCTATTGCAGCTGTGTTTTAAGTAGCCATTTGCTCAGAGATGGGGAAGGTAATTAAACTTTTAAGTATTTTTTTCTCAGCTGTTGACAGGATCCTATCTTTGTGCTCCAAACTGAGGGGAAACAGCCGCAAATTAAATCTGCTTTTCCAGGAGGAAGAGGACCAGACTATTATGACAACTGCTCAAAGTCTTTGTAAGAGATAAGAACTAAAAAAAAATAGTGTGTGTGTGTATCTGTAATGTAAGAACTAGTAGGTATGTAGTCTGTTGGTACAAAGTGCCTGTGGCCCCTGGGCCAGCCTTCTTACATGAAAGTGTGTCTAAGAGAGATTTTAAAGACCAGGTGCAATATCCTACAATTTGTATGGCTAAAGAAGAAACTATGTCGATTTTCCAAGCTCAAGGGGATCTGGAACTGTTTCAGGGGATATTGCTGCAGAGCCTATGATCACACATGGGTGCAACAGAAACTCCCTGTTCCCTGCTCCCTCCCTGGAACCTGGAAGAGGTCTCCTTTCCCTGTGGTAGAGTGTTTGCTAGGCTGGTTTCCTGCTGGTAGCCTTGTGAATGCAGCATGTTGGCTGGGGTGAGTGTCTGCCTTCACAGATGGCTTGAGGTTGTCCTTCATGTGTGTGCCCCCTGCAGCTGTTACACTGATGGCTTTAACACAATATTGAGGAAAGGAGAGCCCTCCTTTCCTCCAGTGTTTGCTGTGCACTGCTAGCACAATGAAAGTGATGTTCTCGTTGGTTTCTACTGCTTAACTAACACCTCAAGAAAGAAGAGATCCTGCCTCTGCAGTTGTCCTGTGCACAGGAAAGCCTGCATGTGCATGAGCCACTATGGGCAGTCCACCCTTCGTTACTCCACTGAGGCTGGGCGACCTGATTTTCTGCCTTTTGCTACAGTTTATGTCAGAGATGTGGAGGTCCCTAGGAGGCAGTGCTAAGGAGCACCTTAATTCCCTTGATTTCAATGACTGTGCCTTCCTTCTCAGGTGAGTCCTGTGCACAGTCATAATAATCATGGTATGAGATGCCTATATGAGATGCAAACACAAGCAAAGCATAGTAGAGACTGTCACATATTCAGGCAATATTACCTGCACATAATCCTTTCTCTCCCTTCAGATACTATTTTAATTCCTGCATGCATTTCTGTTGTGAGTTTGTTTCTGCTGAAATATATCTTTTCAAATTTGAGAGCTGAAGGGCTAAATTTGCTGAGATTCATGGAACTCATGAGGCTGAAACTGTTGCTGTGCTCTCTTCATGCTGCCAAGCCTCTGCGTTCCCCGCCCAGCAGCCAAAAGAGCTCCAAGCCTGCATCCCAGAGAAGATTACTGCCTTCTCTTTGGGAACATAATATTTTTTGGTATGCAGCCATGAAGGAGAACCTGAGCCCAAGGAGTGTGAGAGAGACTGAAAGATTCCCCTCACACTTAACCTTAGCTGTGTTTTCTAATTATCATTTCATTCACATAATGCTATTTATTAGACTGGGGAAGAATAGATGCAACCAGGATCAAAATTTGGTTCTTATTAAATTTCTGCATCCAAGGGAGACAGGGTTTGTGGTCCCAGCGGATTGAGAAGGAATGGTCATGGAAACAAAAGAGTAAAAGCTGGGTCATAAAATAGCCCGGAAAACTTTTGTAGTTTTTCTTGAGTCATTCAAGGACAAGAGGATGATGTACACGAAGAATGGATTGAGACCTAGCTGAAAGAAGAAGGGCATTTAGTCCATCTCACATCTTGAACCTGTTATCTTGGAAGCCATCTTCATTGGAAAGGTATCTAATCTATGCCTCTGTATTTTTGATGAAAATGTTTATACAACTTGCTATGACAAAATCCATCTCTGTGTAGCTCTAGACATGAAGAATTTTCCATATAGGCTACATTTTCTCTGCTCTTTCTTTAACCTCATTATTTCTGTTCTGTTGTCAGATAGGAATTTGATTGCAGACTGTTCTCCCAGCATTTCTTAAAAAAATCAACAATCATGTTCATTCCTGCTTCCCCCATCAGAATAAACCTTCATAAAGACGCAGTTAAGGTTTGTCAAGCAATATGCCATCATAGCAACAGCTGAAAGGATGGACCTTTCTGGATAACATTGTTGTCATTGGTTTTGGCTTGTCTTCTCTGGAGTAGCTCATCTGCATCCACTGCTCACACCTCACAGGCTTTCTGCGAGACCTTTCAAACTTCAGAAAATGCCTTTTTTGGACTGGATGTAATGAACAACTAGTCAAGTTCTGAATATGATTTGTACACAACTTTAAGTTTCACTGAGCAGCTATTGCTAAAGGCGGTTCTACCAGCACTAGAGGACTGATATTGCTAATTGACCTCAGCAGGTATGTTGGCTAGTGCCAGTAAAATTCCATGAGATTAAGCTGAATAGAGGAACAGCTCTTTGTATGACAGGTTCTTTCATTTCAGTGTAGATCAGTGTAGCACCCATGCCACTTCAGGCTGGATGAGAAATAGGACTGCTGCTTTCAATTCTGAGGTGGCCAAAGGCTTTCTTGGTAAAGGAAAAAAATTTGCTAGAACATTTGTACATTTAAAAATTTGCCTTGTCTCTGGCTGTTTAGCAAATTCTGTCATGGAAACTTGAAATGCATGAAAAAGAGAATTTTACAGGAAATGGGCTTTATATTTTAAAGTATTTTAGATAGATTTAGTCCTCCTTTTGTGAACATTTGGTGCCTACAGCAAGAGTTGTAATTCTCAAATAATTTACCTGGCCCTAGCTTATCCAAGTAACTAATTTTCTGGGGTAATAGAGTGTCAGGGAGCCTATGCTTTTGCCGTTAGGCACATGAATTATAATAACTTAACCTCAGCTTTGGACTAAGGCACCTAAAGAAGGACCTCCCAAAGAACAGAAGTGTTAAGGTCCTGTTCTGGGTCTGTTCCTGAAAAGGACCAAGCTTAAAGCATAACCCCCTGTTTCCCATTTCCAGTCTGCTTGCAGTTCTGCATCCCAGTCTGCAGACTGGCTTTTTGGGGGCTGATTCTCTGAGCTTCCAAAAACCATATTCAGACATCTTAAATTTCACCTAAATTCATGGTTCCTCATGGTAGTGCTAAGGTCTCAGAGGCCTCCTGCTGACAAGCAACTGCGGGCCCAGGACAAGGCTAGAATTGGGGCTACCTGAATACAACTCTGATGGCTCTCTATATAAAGCTCTTGCTACCTTAAAAGAAGGGGAGGTGCGTAGAAATTAGCCACTGCAATGCTATGCCTACATCACCCTTGTCAATGTATTACATCCTTCCTCACCAGATGTTTAATAAACTAATCTGTGGAATGATTTCCTTATAGATCACTGTTAAAATAGAATAAAAATCCCGTGTTGTAAAGAGAAACAATCCCAAGATATTAGCTAGTATTACAGAAAATAAGAACCATGCAGCATCATAGATAGGGAGGATGTATGAGACTCTGTATCAGAAGAATCCCATATTCAGCAAAAACCCCAAAAATATATATTGCTTGAGACACTGTATTTGGCACTTCTATTGTTCCCTAAAAAAATACTTCAGTAATTATCGTTTATCTGAAGCCTATCATTCAGAGAATAAGGATAATTTTCAAGGTAGGGCAAAAATAAAGATCTGCATAAGCTGTTTCTGAATCCTTCTCATCTCCAGGGAAGTACAGGCAATGCATAATTAGGTGAGCTCTTCCCTGAAGAAACTTCAGTCGTAGATTACTGATGGAGAAAGGGAAATAAACGCAGGCTTCAAAGATAATCACATGGCAAAACTCAAGCCAGCCGAAATATTTCCACTCTTTACAGACATTTTCTTTCTGGAGCTCTATTGTTATAAGCAGTATATTTTCATTTACCTAAATGCAGATTGTTTGCCTTTCCTTTTAAAAATTGCACTCAGACTTTGTTTCTTCCATTTGCAATTCCTTGTTGCATACTTTACTGTGGCTTTTGTTAGACGGTACTTCATTGCCCAGCCTAAAAGACTAAAAATTATCAACCTTGAGATAAAATTATGTCAGTATTGATTGGATTTCCCTGTACATTTAACACAGAGTAAATGTGCTGTAAGGAAAGTCTCAGCCACTCAGATAATCAGAAGCTTGTATAAACAAAATCTTTTCACTATAACTATCAAAACAGTAATTCAGGAAAACTGGAACTGAATAAGTGGAGTTAACCTGTATTTGCCCTTCTCTTTACACATACATATATTTACAGAAAGTTTCTGTCTCTTCTGGTTGTGAAGATAACCTTTCAAGTATAAACTGAGGGGAATGCTGGCTTGAGTCTGGAGCCAAACACATGGAAACAATAACACTAGACATAAGCTGCCTTCATTCATCTCAGTGGGATGCTAGCAATGAAGTCTGCTTATGACAATGTAAAAACCAGACTTGTTAACTATTTCACTGCTACATTTTGCTAAAAGAAAATCTAATGCATCTGATCTATCCATCACAGCCTGACAGTCTTTTCCTTTGAAAGGATATGCCACATAATATGACCATATATTTGAAATATGTACATAGCCCATCTTTATTTTTGCCTTGACCAAACTACACTTTGACGGTTTTAATAACTGATTTTCTGCATGTCAGAGTCTGCTCTGTGCTAAATGCAAAATAAAATTCTTTCTTGAATAAGTTTTCTTTTTCAAGGAATCTTTTCCCCAATGTTTTTTTATTGTTTGTTTTTTTTCTTTTCTTTTTCCAAGGGACAGCTGTGTCTGAGCAATCCAAGGACTAAACTTAATCATCTAAAAGGCATATACATCTATCCAAATGTCTGTCCTGTGTATTCTCCAGAGAGCGGTCAGTTTGTACGAAGGGAGTATGAACATGGTGCTCTCAGTTAGCAAACAGGGAATTGGCCAAAGTTAGTTTTCTCTGGTTTCTTATAGAATTCATTATGAGAATCTGTAGGATGTGAAATCAGACTGCCTTAAACTTCTGTTGAGTTAGGGAAAACAACTTCTGTTACAATGAAGTGCATCATAAGAAGTAAAGAAGTAACTGTCAGTTGTCCAGCCTCTGCTGTATCCATGGAGGCATCTGCTCTTTCCCTCTGTCTGCTTCAACTGGATACAAGGGCCCTGGCTGGAGACAGGAGCAGAGTTTTTTCTTATCGCCTCTCTCCAGTTTGTATTGAGATTGACAGGAAACAAATATATTTACTAATATCATCGTTTTATTTTATTTACTCTTTGTTGCGATGTCTGTCCTCTTTCCTACGTCCCTTGCAGCGGAAATGAAGCTGAAAGGGAATGTGATACCATCACTCCAAGGACTGGGCTGGGCAATAACATCAGAGGGATACAAGAACTTGGAGCAGTTAATGTTATAACAGGTTAAAAAAAATGCATCCTGGATTTTCAAAAGATGCTGACTCTTCTTAATGGTGAAGAGTCAATCCTGTGTCGTGTGTTGCAGTTTATTCCTAAGAAATTCTCAATAATCTTTTGCTTCATTCTTGGCCATTGTTTCCAGTTGAATACAATGTTCCATCCAACTCAGTCTCACTGGAAAATGAGGGGCGGTTTTCTCAGTTTCAGTGATTTCTGATCAAACTTGTAATAGAGATACTAATGGCTATGTGGAACTCTGTGCAAAAATGCTGGCTTTGCTGAGCCCCATGAAGCTGAATAAGTTGTACAAATAGTAAGAAATGTTTTAAATTACTTAGTGTTATCAGAGACATCTGGTACACTGGGTCTTGTTTCCAAAAGTTGCAAGTTCTTTCTTTAGAAATTTTTCTTCAGGAAAACTGCACTTTCTCTTAATCAAACTGTTTAACATAATTCTTAATGATTACACATAAATGTTGTGGCATTCTCTTTCTCCAGCTGCAAGCTGCTGTTTCAGAAAGTGTTTAGGACTTTAGTAAGCATTTATAGTAGAAGTTTACTTTCTTAGAAGTATCACTTTTCTAATTGCTTTTTAAAGCACAAAATGTAATTTTGATCACTGTTTAGGTCTGGGTTTGTGTTTTTGTGAAGGCTGCTGGTGGTGGGCCTGGAGGAGGTCTTTGGGTTGAATTTGAGGTTTAGGAGATTCCCTGCTCTCTTCATTTGCTTTTTGGTATTTATATGCTACTTTCTGAAGATACACCCCTGAATCCGGTTTAGCATACTGCTTCACACGTATTAAAAAGTGAATTTTGGGATGATTGGGGAATATCAGGGAGGTAGGAATGGGGTATAATTGCTTTCCTAAACTCAGGCTAATTACATCTTCCCCCCCCCCCCCCCAAACCACTCAGAGCTCTTAACTAAGTGAGGACTCTTCAGTAGCTTATACGAAATATGAGGGATGTGCTCAGCCTAACTCTGAAGGGAAATACATCTATCTGAAAAACACATGCTCCTTTTCACTCCCCCCCCCCAACACAGACAGTCAGCTCACTGGGACAGGGGGCTGTGAGATTTTACTTCCAGCTGTGACCTCTATGTGGATTTCATGGCTGGGCAATCTTATTCTCAGGCTGCTTAGGGGCTGGTTGCTTACGTGCAAACCCAAGTTGAGGAATACGAGCTTTATTAAATAAACTGAAGCAGTTCAAAACACGTGGTCTTAAGGTTAATCTTCTCAAAGCAGAACATGTATACTGATGGCATAATATGGATTTATATCTACTGCTTTCTCTCAAATACCTCCTAGAAACGGTCATTTCACAAGCATCAAAACCACATTTTTCATTTAAAAAGGCAAATTCAGGCTCAAATATAAATCCTAGTAGCACAGACTTACTAGCCTCACACCATGTATAAATACAGTTCCACACCATTTGCAAGAAATAATTGTATTCCCTGAGTTCCAGCTTCACTATTATGATTAGTGTTATATACCTGGATAAAATGCCAGTGCTGACAATGTTGGGAAGTTTCATACCTGTTAAACTGTTGATCAGTAAGTGATATTCTTGTCAATCTAGGTGCTGCTGAAAAAAGTCAGATCGACAGGCTTATTCCATTTCAGTTTGGTTTTTTTCTGTTTTGTATTTTCTCTCTCAGTTATTTTACTGGGTTTATAGTAAATGAAACAGTAAACTCATCCTAAACTAAAAGGCTTTCTTATAACAATGCAGTCAGCGCTGAAATAACCATTTCCAATTTGATTGTTTTAGGAGAGCAGCGTGTGTGTGCACAGATACACACAAATGTGTATGGATGATTAAAATCTCATTCATAGTACTGTGTTTCTCCTATTGCTGTAATGGGAATAGTAAAAACTCTCAGCTTCCCTCTGGACCATTAGGTAAGGTAAAGGCAGTAATTCAGTGTTTCCTTTCACTCTCTCCACCCTTGCCTGCAACTGTGGTTTGTCCTTTGCCGTGAAATACCTACCAATTTCTCTCAGGGTAGAAGGAATTTAAAGCTCTGGAAGTTTCGGAGCTGTTTTTCTCAGGAAGATGAACATAATCAGATGGAAGTACCTTGCCTTTCAACGTAACTAGGTTTGGCTAAATTAATTTCTTCTACCTCTGGCCACCTCAGCTACTTAGGTTTCTATCCTGTCTCCAGCACCTACATGGACATTTTCATCCTGAAACCCAAGCTCTTCTCAAATGATTCTTACTTCTACATTTTGTTTGTACATACATCACTTTGCAATTCCTTGAGCATTTCCTGCTCCTCATAATTTAGGTCTTTATCACTGTTAGGCTTTCAACTGATGTACTGCAAAAAACCTGTATTATCTCAGACCAAAAGAACATTTCTAGGGATTGAAGTCCACTAGGTCTCTAAATGCTCCAGTAGCAAAACTGAATGGAGCAAAATTGCATTTCATAGGGTTAATATTTGTTAGCTCAAGATCTTGCTACTACACAGTATAGGAACTGTCATTTATTCTGATAGCAGTGGGTACATGAGAGAATTTCATCAACTGAATCACTTTGAAAGATGATGTACCCACAGGATCCACCATAGTGACTGTGTTTCCATAGAAGATTTTCTTCACTGGAGTATCCATGCAGTGGTGCTGCCCACCTTGTGAACTTGATTATCTCAAATCAAGCTTGAAGTTGCAAACAGCATAGAGCAGTTCCCAGAAATACTGGGCAGCATATATGTGGCAAAGCGCAAGCAGTAGCTTTGGGCAAATGCGGAGTTCTCTGATGCAGGACACCTTTCTCTGAGTAAAGGCTTCTGTAACAGCTGTGGGGACACTTGGGTCTCATCATGAGAATGCTGCAAGCTCGCAGGGCTGCTTGCAGTGTTTGGGTGTTGTTTTTTCTTCTTCTCTAGATACAGCACTAAAGGAAACTGGGAGAGCACAAGAGTTATAATGGGCAAGCTGTTTGCTTTTGACCCATTTATGGTTAGCTTTTCCATACTGCTCTGCTAAACCAAACCAGAAGCTACCCATGTGTTCCAACCACACTGAAACATTCCTGTAAAAGTCAAAAGTTCTGCTGCCTGCTTTATAAACAGACCTCCCTACCCCAGCACTCAGGTAATAGCATTGCTACAGCTAAGGGTGAGAGCACAAGCAGGATTGAGCCCAGTGTGCTCTGAGGCTTCCCAACTACCTGGCCACCTTGTTGACCTAAAAGTCACCTTCAACTGGGCTGAGTGTGTGTGCCTGGGAGAACCCAGAGGTGCCTGAAAGGATGTGTGAAGGTCCTGGCACTTGAGGTCCTGCCTGCACCAGAGTATGACTTCGGCTGTATGTGGGGATAGGCTTAGCCATGGCAGAGCTTTTGGGGTGAAATAAAAATGTACTCATTTGGGTTTTTTGTTTCATTACGGAGAGCACTTTAGAAAACTGATACTGATTTAGTCACCTTGATTTCTCCCTTTGAGCTCCTGGTACTGTGCTGGGGAGAAATCCAGCTCAACAAATGTATTCTGCTTTGCAGAAGGGGTTGCTACCTGGCAAGAACACGCTAAGGGAGCACTTGTGGGACAAGAGTGTAACCAGAATCTTCTGCAGATGTTACTGCCACAGGTAATATCCACCCCCTCAAGAAATTAAAAGCAAGAAAAATGGGCTGCAACATACATAACTGCAGTTTTTTTCATAGCAAACAGGCATTTTCCAAGCCTCTTATGTTAATGGTGATTCTTGGACAAGGGAGTATCTTCAATTTATAGGGCAGACTTTGGCTGTGGTGTAGGTATGGCTGAGATTAAAGTAAAAAGCCTTGGCGCTTTGGAGACTGGTCAACTGCAATACGCAGTTCCAGGGGCTCTAAAGCAGCATGGCTTTGATTCAGAAGGGTGTATTTTAAGGTAATGTGACCTTCCTCTATTTCTGCATGAAAAAACAGAGTGAGGACTCTTTAATGCAGGAAACTGTAGCCTGCCCCAGACTTCTTCATTTTCTGGTAAATCAGGGCACGCATGGTTTGAAAGGCCAAAGCAAGCAAAACTTCATAGTTACTGAAATCTTTGAAATGCTCCTCTCATGTCTTTGTAGCTATAAGAAACATTTCCTGTCACCTACGTGTAGACAGTCTTTATGTGGGCAAAAACATGAAAGAAGCAATAAAAAAATCCTCTGTTGGGATGTGCCTGCAACAGAGTTTGTGCCTACAGTTTAAATGTTTGTTTCTGTTTATGTAAGTAGAAAGAGAACTGTGACAAGCTTTTCAAAGAGTCGATATTGTACATTCCTGAGATGCTGTAAAAATCTATTGAAGCTGTAGGCTTTTCTCCAAGATCAGTGTCACTCCATAAAGAATAACTGGTCCCTGAGGGGAGGAACTGTATAATCTATTATATTTAAAGCTTTTGAAAAAATAAAAAGAGGAATCAATTCCATCACACCTTTGTGTCATTTTGATAGTCAATGGTAACAATGATAATGGTTCAGTTTCCTTGCAGTTGTGTGCCCTGGCACATTATAATGTTAAGTAGTAGTCACTGGATTACAAAGTTGCTTTTCTAAATTTTAATCAGTACAAGAAACAAATCCAGCTTACTTATTTTAATACCAATTTATCTGTATTGAGCTTATTTATTTTAATACCAATTTATCTGTAACTCCCCATTCCATGTCATATGTATACTCTTGTTTTATGCCTGAAGATCTCTGTAGATAATTTCATCACTGCATTAGCAATTATAAGGTATGAAAGTCTTCTTTTAAATTCAGCACAAGTAGACATTAAATGACCAGCCTTTTCATCCTGCATGCCTAACCATTATAGGCCCTGTTTAGCAGACGAGAAAGTTGCAATCCGTGTAGTCAGATGCACAAGTTAACTCAGTAGGTCAGAAGCAGGCTCATGGTTACTGGACTCACCAGGGCACTTAGATTTCAGCCTTCTCCCAAAAACCACTTAGAACTCTGTGTTTAGTAGTCTAGTTTACTGTCAAAAGGAGAAAATATACTCTAGTTCTAATAGGAGAACTGACTTCCATCCCCACCACTCCCAATTTAAAGGCATGAAACATCTAAATTTTGGCAGTATGAATGCAAGAAGTCACTCATTTCTCACTCCTTTGTGAGAATATCTTTACTCTGAGCGCCACCAGAAATTGGAAGCCAGATAAGGTAATGCATTATCAAAGGAATAGGTTAGGGTTATCATTAAGCTAGACAGTACTGCTGAATGCTGGGCAATATTGCCTCCAGCAGAAATGGGGCAGCAAGGATTTTTTTTTTTTTTTGGAAGAAATTTAGAAATTAAGAGACTTAAACCAATTGTTTATATACAAAGAAGCAAAATGTTTGTTTTTGCAAATACTAACCTCAGCTTCCAGTCTTGCAGAAATGCATGCATCAGTATTAATGCACATGGACCCAGAAGTGTTCCCTGCTCAGCCTCAAAAATGGGGCTACTCATGTCTAAGTAATTAGCTGCATTCCTGCAGAACATACTGTCAGGCATTCAGAGTCACTGTGCCAGGGGGAAGAAGACAAAGTGTAATGGGAGGCAGCCAGAAAGGGACATGCTGCCACACTTTTTTATATGCCTCTCTTTGTGACCTTTACACATAAAGTCATGCTTCCCTCACATCCCTCCTTTAATACACATCACAGTGCAAATGAATGGCCATGAGGTAAGCTGGACAGGGGAAACCGGAGATATAGAATTATAGAATCATAGAATAGTTAGGGCTGGAAAGGACCTTAAGATAATCTAGTTCTAACCCCCTGCCATGGGCAGGGACACCTCGCACTAGACCATGTCACCCAAGGCTCTTGAACACTGCCAGGGATGAAGCATTTACCACTTCCTTGGGCAACCTGTTCCAGTGCCGCACCACCCTCACAGTAAAGGACTTCTTCCTTGTATCTAACCTGAATCTTCCCTGTTTAAATTTGAACCGATTACCCCTTGTCCTATCACTACAGTGCCTGATGAAAAGCCCCTCACCAGCATTCTTATAGGCCCCCTTCAGATACTGGAAGGCTGCTATGAGGTCTCCATGCAGCCTTCTCTTCTCCAGGATGAACAGCCCCAACTT
>WYDI02040356.1:0-28546 GCA_009867235.2 Psittacus erithacus
AAGGACAGGTTGTGGGGGGAAAACAAGCAGGCTACATGCTCTGTCTAATTTACGACTAAGCTTAAACCACAACACTTATAAAACACTTTCTTAGCATGTTTTTGGTGAAAAATTAGAATAAACACAACTCGTCAGAGATGCAAGGCACTACCAATGGCCAGGAAAACACTGCCTTAGCCCAAGAGTGCCAACTAATTCCACTCAAAGCACATTAGGCGAATATATACATTTCCTCTCTTTCCAATTAAGAAATGGAAAATACTAACTAATAGCAATGTCATAGTATTAATGCTTTCTATATCCTTATATAAAATACTGGCTTGAACAACTGAGTTCAAATTCTGCCTTGAGATGGGATAATGCACCATAAATTAAGATCCAAATCATAACAGACAACACTGTAGAACTACCAATGTCCTTCCCCTTCCACTTCAGTCTCTATAGTAAACTGCTAACAACCTTTCTGGATAGTCATTGAAAGTAGAAGAAAATTAATATACAATAAATATTTTAAAAGAGCAAGCTTTTTTAAAAAAGACAGTATGCAGGAATTTTGGGGAAACTGAATAGCAGAACTATTGGCAGTGGCCGATGAAATATCTGAGAACACCTTCCCTCATCATTTCTTCCAGACCAAGGAGTGAAGGATAGGTTAAAGTACTGTACTTTAAGTACAAAGTGCAAGTATTTTATCCCACTGGCTATGAGGACAGATGGAAAAGGGAAGTCTGGAAAGAAGCTAGGGACCACTGATTCTAGTACCAACATTAAAAAAAAAGGAAATGCCACACATATTCAAAGGACTTTCATCTGAACTGTGAATGATAAGATGATGCTTTTCCTTAACACTCAGGCCTTGGCCATTGTTAAAGCCATGGGGTACTATGCAGAATTCCAGGTCTAAAATGCAAAGTCCTGATCAAAACTCGAGGACTAGACTCCAGTTTAAGCAATATGGAGACCCTTTGTTGTTCTTTCATTGAACTATGAGTGATTAAGCCATCCTTACAGGCACAGCAATTAATACAAAAATACAGTATCTTGGTCTAGCCTCTAGAGTAAACACATTGGTAACACCTCACATATTCGGAACCTTTCATTATTGAAACAGTCCCCAGCAATGCATTGTAAATAGCTTCTAGTGCAGGAAGGAAAAACGCAACTAGAATAGATGCCCAGAAATGGATAACTATAAATGTTTACTATACAGGGACTATGCTGTAGTCCCTGCATCACCAGCATGATGCAGTTAACAGGATCAAATAATGAGTGTGAGCTGTCACTGGATACCCAAGATCTCCAAGACACCTCTACAGAGGTGTTAATAGTATAAAAACAGTATTTGAAATAGTTGCTTACAGTACCCATCAAGTCAGTCCCTGAGGACAGGCAGAAAAGCATGAGTGTGGCTCAGCTCTTAAGCCGGCTTCCAAATCTGTTGATGCAGGCTCTGTGAACTTGAGTGCACTGACACCCTCACAGATTTTCTTGCATTTTTTTCTCACAGGGACAGGGAAGAGACTGCTTAATGGCACAAGACGCTCTGCATTCAAGAGAATCTGAGTTCTGTTTACTGCCCTGCTAAAGAAAGCTGGGATGACCTATTCAGATTAGACTGATGAAACCATGCTTGCATCTAGCCAACACAGCTAGACAGTAAACTTGTGCTTGATTTTTTTGCTCTTCCTTGAAGGATGACTAAGCTGATGAATGAGGTAACACTTTTTGTCCAAAGAAAGAAACAAATATGAGACATGTGCAGGCCTTTCTGCTTGCCTCTGGCCTTTCTGACCTCGGCTTTTCAAGAACAGATGTTAGATCTAACATAGTCTCTCTGAAGAGGCAGATACTAAGAAAGATGTCCAAAAGGCAAATGTAACCACGAAATAAAGCAAGCAGGAATTTGGCTAAAAAACTGCGAAGCTGAATTAATTTTTAAATTGACTATAAAATCTGGTACTTCTCAGAAGGGGTCAGAAATAGAAAATTTAAAAAATTCGCCTGTCACTACTGCAACAAAATGAAGTATCTGGACATGCACAGAACAGAGATTTTCACTGGTATCTCTGATAGACAGGCCTTTCCCTTGACAGATATTGAAAGCAAGCTGAAGTACAGTATTGCAATTTTAACAGTATATTGAAAATGGATATGTTTCTCAATTTAGTGCATTCAAGCTCCTCTTTTATACCTCATAGAAAAAGTTCTTTCTCTTTTTTTAAGGCAGCATGTAAGCATGCCCACCATTTTGACCAAATCCATGTATAGTACAATACCTATGTTAGATAAATGATATTCAATTATCATTATTAGCAGCCTATGAAACAAGTATAAAAGCTGTCCATACTGTGTCTTTTTGGGATGAGCCCAAAGATATGGATATGACCCTTCAATTTGTGTGAAGTTTGTAGTAGCAGGGGATCCTGAAGGAGAAGAGTCTATAATAAACTACTTCATTATAACAGAAATTAAGATTTTTTTTTTTCATCTTTACTTGGTTTGTGCTAAGCATTAACAGGCACTGATTAATACAGACAAGATGCAGACAAGGATACAGTATTAAAGATGATGTTTCCTTAGCAACAATATTGGACGAAAATCCAAGAATATATTCATGTGACTTCTCCTGAGCTTCATGAAACTAGGGCACCAGTAAAAATGCACAAAAGAACACTGCAGTAAAATAACAGCATCTCAGATATCTATTGATTGTTACTTCCAAGTGTGGAATCAATTCCATGAGTAAATACAAGCAAGTACTTTCACTACATGTTTATAGACATTTTTATGTAGTGGTGTGTATTTTCTTATTTGCTGCCATTTATCTGTATTTCCCCAGAAAGACACGAGAAACTACAAACCTGAAACTACAAATACGACTTTTGTCATATTACTTGTTAAAACAGAAAGAGTTGTAATCAGCAAAAATTTCTCATCAAAGTTTAAACTGATCAAGTCAGAGCACCCTTCCTTCCTGTAGACAAAACAAAGCAGTTCTCATCATGAAGCATCACTACTGGGTCTTCCATGTAGTTACTGTCATATCAGTAATAATGTCAAATATAACTTTCTGAAGATTCTCAAGTTGTACAAACATCCAACTTCAAAGACTGTCTGAACTGGAGACAGGGAGGGTAGATTAAAACCGTACATTGATTATTCTGAGCTGCAGTTCATCTCATTACCATTCCATATTCTCCCCTCTCGGAACTGACTGTCTTGAGATTAACAAAAAAATGTTTGCAAACTCCAAAGAGAAGGAAAGATTTGGAGAGTGAGTACAGTAATATTGATATAGATATGCCACCTCATCAAATATGACAACTGAGGAAGCATATTTTGGGAACTATATGACTCTTTATGCAGATGCCGTATTTGCCTTGCATAGTCACATCCTCCACTGGAGAGGAATGGATTGGCTTGAGCTTTCTAGTAAAAGAGTTACCATCTCTAGAAAAGAGAATAAAAATAAAGATTTCCTCCTTCTTTTCAAATATGAATGATTTTGTCAGTGCCAATAGGAGAACCTGTTTTTTGACTGAGGGCAAGGAGGTATGCGTGCTGGGGGATTTTTCCAAATTCTACATGACCTTGACACTTTCATCACTGAGTTTTCACTATTTCACTTTTTTTGAGGAAAACTTCTTTTGTAACATGTCCGTTGAAAAAGAAAGCAGCAACGTTTCTTGCATTTTCCTAGCAAAATGTTCTTCTCACTGAAAAGTCAGAAATACCATATACTCCAAAATGATTTGGAGGCAAATTTGGTAAGACAGTGTCCTATTATCTGTTACTAGCTATTTGTATGAAAGAAGCAATTCTGATTGCGTTAATTTGTGGTACAATAACATGACATATTAAAGCCTGAAGGCAAGCAAGGAATGGAATCCCGCCTAAATAAACACCCAACTTCCTTCTTTCCTCTTGTGACAATACAAAGACTTAAGACTTATTCTTTAAACCATTATTACATATAAGCTGTCAAATAATTCACACACAAACCAGCAAAGTAAAAAAAAAATGGAAAAAAAATGCAGAAGACAGAAGAGTAAGATCTGCAGAGAGTACAGGTACTGCAATCAGCTGTCAATAACTTAACTCTAGCTATTCATCTCCTTTGAGTCAATACATTTGATCACAGAATCCTAGAATGGTTTGGGTTGGAAGAGACTTTAAAGATCATCTAGTTTCAACCCCCCTGCCATTGGCAGGGACACCTTCCACTAGACCAGGTTCCTCAAAGGCCCATCCAACCTGACCTTGAACACCTCCAGGGATGGGGCATCTACAACTTCTCCAGGCAATCTGTTCCAGTGTCTCACTACCTTCACGGTGAAGAACATCTTCTTAATGCCTAATCTAAATAGCCCCTCTTTCAGTTTAAAGCCCTTGTCCCATCACTATATGCATAAGGAGTGCAAGCTACACATAAATGTGGGATTTTTTATCGGAGTACAACCCTTTCCCAGTCTATCTCCAATAGTGTAATTTCCCAAAAAACTCTGCTTATCCCCAAGGAGGCTTCAAAAGCCTCACCCACATCCTACCTTGGTGAGGGTGGAGGGGAATGTCACCTTGTGCAGGTAGAGCTGGGGTACACGGCGGAACGCGACTGTGAGCATGATGCTCACGCAGTCTCTTCTGCTCTAAATAGTCTTTGATTGGTAATGAAAAACAGGTAATGACATCACAGACCCAAAAGAGATCCCTTAACAAATCAGCAAGCACTATTAAATGATTTGGTTAGTATGTCAGTCACAAATTTATAAACTAGTTCTTCACTCCTGAAAACAACTGGCAAAAAGTATACAAAGCTACAAAATGATCATAGCTTGAAAAACTGAGGCAGCCTAAAATTCAGTGGAAATACTGATTTTCCATTCTTACTAGTTTACAAGCTAAGAAACTACCCGATTAGCTTAAGATTATCATGCTATAGCCACTTAATTATGTGGACACTGAGACAAGGATGGCTATAAACTTAGATTAATTTCAAGTAAAGTTTGCAACGAAATGCAAGCTAGAAAGGGAAACTGAATGACAAAAATTCTTGTCACAGTTATAATCGCTCTCATTTTTCTGTGCACAAAACCTCTTTGCACTGTTTGCTGAACTAGAAATATACAGAATAAATGACGTAAAGTCCAAGAAGCATTTACTCTAAATATTCTAGCCAGGAAAATTTTGAAAATTTCTTTCCAGAAAAAAGGCTATTTTGGATGCTTTGGACCTCACAAGTTTTAACCAAACTTGCTTGAGGTGTAAAATTTTCTAGTTTCTTAATCTTTTACTATTACGGCAAAGCCCTTTAAACAATCTTTTGTTCAGTCACTACTGTTTGCTTCTTCTCCATGAGAAGTTTTTAACTACTAGATTAATCTTCCACTATTTTTTTAAATTTATACTACACCTTCTAATATTGTGCGGAAAAAAAAACTCCACAGATTGTGCAATTTTCTTTCATATTTCTGAACAAGTATATTAAACAGCAATTCAGTCTTCTCTCCTATGGGATGTATTATGAAAAATTTATCTAATATGTGAGAACTTCTCATCTGAATATTCAAGAGTGGAGCCACAGAATAATTAGTGACAAATTTTGAAAGGTTTTTCTTTTATACAGAAAGGTCACCCTCACAAAATTAGCAGTTGGTTCAAAATAAGGAATGGTGGGAAGAAGGCAGTGGCAAAGTTGCTAGTGAAATAAGCTGAGATAAACACAATATTCTGTGATTCAATAGGCTGAGTTCCAGTACAAACAAAGAAGGTTTAGAGCTGAAGAAAGCACTAAGACAGCCTTCATGTTGCCAACACTGGAGACTACAAATACTTCAGATTTCTTCCTGAGCTCCTGAAAACATCAGGCCTACAGGTATTCCATAGGTGTTAGTCAGAGGTATTTTCCTACAGAAAACAAAAGCAAGTAACTAACAACTTGTCTCAAACTTACTACCCCAGCATTTGATTTCATGTCCAGAAAGGCAAAATGAGCCAGGATACCACTTAAAGTTGGAACAACATGTGAACCATCATTTAGAAAAACTAGAAAAATGTGACTGAGGCCACAGAATAGAAACATATACATGAAAGTCTGTCTGCTAAAACAAACAAATACTCCACATGTACAAGAACCATCAAAAAAACCCAATAAAAAACAGGAAAGAAACATGGGAAAATGCAAGAATATTAAAGGGACTCCAAATCAATGTGCGTTTGGTAGGCAGTGAAAGCAGTCAGACGAATGGGCTCACAAAATTAATTACTAAAAACCACTAAAAAGGAGAAGATGGATAATGAACATTCATGAGCAACAATTACAAGAAAATACAACACTTCTCTAAAATTTTTTTTATCTCAAGAATACTGTTCTAGATTACTATTCCCCATGAGCTAATGTAATGTATACTCATAAGCATATGCCATAGCCTGCAAAAGTTAAAATCTCAATTATTTATAAATTCATTTATTACTGAATAATGTTCCAAAGGCTATTCATTTTTATAGTATTCATTTCTATGGTAGAAGAAACAACATTAATAAAGCAGTAAGTGAAAGTGGAACCTGGAACTAAAAATGTAAACACCACTAAAGTGCAACCTCAATCTCAAATCCACAAAACCAAACATTTACCAGTTCCTCAATTTTTCCTGCTATTTTCCCAAATACTCTGGAAGACTATCTAGCTTAAAATGTCACATTCACCACAATAAATCTTCAGGCAATTTCCAAACACTGTCAGATGTCTTTGCCTGATCTAAGATAAAACACCATTCACCTTGCTTGCTCTTGTAGAGCGATTATAAGCAGGGAACGAGGATTAACACAGTTCTGAAAGTCAGGAGAAGGTTTATACAGCTGTCAGCTAACCAAAACATAGAATTAATCCACACATTCTACATGCATGCTGTCTTGATAAAATGGAGAATGACTAAAATGCATAAATATTTTTAAGTGACTTCTATCCTGAAGTATGCTTTGCGTTTTTTCCCACTATTGTATGTAGGTATAACGTTTGTATGCACCTATATCAGTCTGTCATTTTCAGGAGCTTTATTATTAAAATAAATTACCCTATAATTGAGAAAATTGAAGGGTTACTGTTATTTTTATGTACTTAGGTGAGGATTTTCTGAAGACGGGGTCCTGGTTCTGAGACTAAAGCACATGCTTATGTCTCTTATTTCTACATATCTATCTTAAAACCTAGTAATTCTAATTATATGTGGAAGGTATGAAGCAAAAAAATTACTGTGAACAGACTGGTGTACCTCAGCACAAAAAAGGAGGCATTTCAATTCACAGCTCAAGAGGAGCTATTACTCCCACTGTAAAAATACACTGCTTTTTAGCATAAGAACATCATTCTGATGCAAAACAGTGCAAATAATACCAAGATCCCTCCAACTAAGGGAGACAGTAAAAATATTTTTCAAAGATGACTCCACGAATATTTAAGCAATAAGAAGCTGAACATTACTGTTGATAAGAGTATTTGGTGGGTTGAGTTTTTTGATAGATGAAAGGGAGCAACACGTTTTTAAAGCAGGAGAATCAGACTGATCTGGGCATACAGATACAGGTCTTGATCCACCCTGTCTGCAAGCCAAAGCAACAGGCACTATAAAGAAAACTCCTCAGAAAAAGTTTGGAAGATCAAGCAGTGACATGAAATTAAAAAAATGTGAGAAATGGCTGTAAGGGTTGTCAACTGTATCTTCTGAAGCAGTATCTCAATACCCAGGGCTTTCATAGAAGGATAAGCATCAGGCACCATCATACAGATCCTATTTGAAACAAAGGGAGTCTACCAAGAAGCCTCTCAACAATAATGAGGATTTCCAGTTAAGGGAAAGTCTTTTTCAAGTAGAGCCAAGGAAAATTATTCTGAAGAAGAGATGCAAGATTTCTCTAGAGATTTAATAACATGAGTATCCTCTTGCAGCTAGGTAAAACAACAAAAAAATAAAAACAAAAAAAAACCCCACAAAACAAAACACCAAAACCAAAAAACTAAACCTGCTTTTCTAACAGAAATGGCCCCACAAAAACAACTAGCTTTAAATGCAGTCTAGAAGTGGAATTTCTCACCTATTGCCAAAATAATAGGTATGTCAGGTTGGGGACTTCAAAGGACAGATTTTCTTCAAGTTAACAGGCCAATGAAGATGTCTTCAGAAGTGATTTTGCTCAACTCAGATATCAGCTACTACTGATTATCAAAGTTTGTCCTCTTCCTTGGCACATCATTTTTTGCCATTTTCATCACCAAAATTGAAGCAGAAAGACAAAAACTTGAAATTAAAGTAAAAGGTGGGCAACACTAAAACTGTTTCAGGGATTTCTTATCACACAGTTCATGTAGAGGAAATCTTTGTGGTTTCTGTCTTTTGCAATTCAAAACAGATAGGAATCATAAACCTCGCTTAAAAATTCAATCATATCTTTTGCTATCGAGAGTTAAGGTGATCTTGGCTGATTCTGACCTTTTTTGTGCAAATCAAGCCCTGCATTTCCAAAGTCTATTACTCTCATAATAGCTACAAGAGCAACACAAATAAAGACATCTGTTATTTCTTGAAGAAACTGAAGTATTTTATAGCCACTGGAGTAATCAGAGCAATTTGCACCCTAATACAAGTAATTTATATGTACCTATAATATTCTGCGAGGTGCTCAACTGATGCACATGGGAAAATTCAAACTACACCGAATGGCACCCACACCAGAATGGCACCGTGTAGAAAATATTGACTATACATATTTTCCGAGAGAACAGTTAATAGCATCTACGTTGAACACTCTACTGAATTATTGAGATGGACACACAAGTTTCGGGAATAGTTTAACTTCCTTTTTTTTTTTTTTTTAAAGTTATCTCAAGTACTCAGTAACTTGGTCAAACACACAAAAGTACTAAAAGCAACAGGTTATTCCACACCAAATAAATATATGGTGAATAAACCAATTTCCTTGATATTACTGTAAGAACATTATAATTCTAAGGGTATCTTAAAAAATCAAAATTTTAAATTGACGACTGACCCTCACTGGTCCGGATTAGACAGTTTAATGAATCAAATTATTTTTCTTTAGAAATCCTTGACGCTAACCAAAAGTGCTATCCTCGATAAAAATGTCACTCTCTAAATGATACAATAATACTTTGAAAACTAGGTAAACTACATTTTGAAGAAAAACCCTTGAGATATGGTATAATGTAAAACTAAGTTCTCTGGCATTTTAGCATTATGTTACTATCAGCTTAAACTTTAAAGCCCCAAAATTGTAGATGACAAAACTAGATAAAACTTTTTATAATTTTTGTTGTTCAGGGGAGGTTTTACAATTATTTCTGGTCTTGTTTCAAGCAATGCATGCTTTTTAAAAAGCCTATCATGCATGTCTCAATAATTACAGTAAAATCTAAACACTTGTTTATATCTATCAGACAGATCTAGTATACTATGTCTTTCAATACAGAAGGGGGATAATTCAACTCTTAAATAATTAACTTTTAAACCTGAAGCTAACTTTATGCCTGAAATGAAACTTTCTATTTTGAATTAATAAAAACCCAAACATCTGACTTCAGACAAACCCTTCAAAAGAATTATTTTATTCAAATAGGCTTAGCTCCTCCCTATCATAATCATAGTAACATTGTAAACACAGTAATAATTTAACTTCGTAATACTGTTAAAAAAATCAGCCAGGAACATAATCTACTTTCCTACCTCATCAAGAGAATGACTAACAAATTAAAACATCAGAGCAAAACATAAGTAAGCAAAAATATAATTGCTTTGACTGCAATTTGGAAAAGCAAAAAAAATTGGTGCAGACCTCAAAATCTCTGCAAAAAATCCTGTAAGTTTTTTGATGATCATACATTATTAAGCCTTTGGTTGTACTTCCTCTTCTCTGTTTGTCCTAGAGCCTTGTGTTGTCGCATTAGGTCTGAGGAAAAGTGCCAACTACCAAATCATGAGAAGTGTTTCCTACAGCACCAAGATGTTTTCTCATTTAAGTATTGACCTGATCTGATCCCGACTCCAAGTGCTGACAGAATCAGATCAGAAGGTGATGTGACTGCTGGCTATGAAAAGCATGATGCATGAATGCAAGCTCATAAGCCTGTAGCTCCCTGTTGCGTCGGTCTACTTTAATCAACTTCTAGTACGTTTTAGACATCCCATTCTGGTTGGATATTTTTGGTATTTTTATTTATGTAGTTTTAACCAGGAAAAATAAAGTTTTCAATGGTATGAAGGCGTATTAAACAACAAGTGTGCTCTAACCCCATTTCAAAATGGAATCCAGGAAATATTTTATTCTGTAATCCTAAAATATTTCATTTTACCTAACTGAATCCAAGCAAAAGATATTTTTATAAGATGACACACAAAGCTCTCAGTTAAAAAAAAAAAAAAAAAGAAAAAAAAGAGCTTGTAACAAAGATTTGATAATAAATCCCTCAAAGAACATCTTCCAGCCTGGTACAACATGTGCTCCAGAACAGCTTTAGAACTATCCAGAAAACCTTGCTTTCCTCAGGGAAAAAGCAGGTAATTCTCTCTCCCCTCTCCCTCTGATCTATGCAAGACATAAATACAAATCTTCCCTCCAGACTTTTACACTTTTGAGAACTTGAGATCACTTAACATGAAAAGCAGGAGAGAACTTAACTGGACCTTTGTCCTCATGAACCACGGCATAAAATGCCATGCCATTCTGCTGTAAAAAAATGCCATAGACAGCAAAAAGACAGCTGAGCTAGAGGCTCTTAGGAGGACTGATCAGATTAATTATGACATAATTTAGGTCCTATTAAGTCATGAGTTCTTTAATGGAGGGAAATAAAGTGATTATGCCCTTAAAGATCACCTGGAGATGACAGTGGTAGATGGATTTATGCTTAGTATAAATAAAAGTCTTGGTACCATGTAAGCCAAAGTATAAGCTAAGGAGACTTGATTTTTAGGTTTCAAATCAAAGCTTTCTGGAGTAAAAAAAAAAAAAAAAAAAACAAAAAACAAACCCACAACCAAAAAACAACAACAAACAGCCCCTCAAAATACTGTATTCAGGAAAGGAAAATGCCTTATTCAAAGAAGTACATTAGCTTGGTGAATTAATCTTGTCAAGTGATTTGGGTTGCTGGAATAAACCTCTCAGAATGGGGGACATGATATGATTTCAGCATTACACTGCTTTCATCCTTTGAAGGTTTCCTCATCAAGTGTGAATGAAGAATGAACCCCACTTGCCAGGGGCACACTGGCACACATTCAAAGCCTGCTCCTCTTTGCAGAAAACAATTAACACTATTAGGTTTCACAGTAATCACTGCACAGCAAAAAAAACGACAATCTATTCTCAGTGTCTAATTTTCTAAAAGAAAAAATAATTTCAGAAATATCTTCCATCACTATAGACTTACATGAAATTACTTTATTTGAATTTGCATGTGGAAAGAAGATCATAACTGAATTTTCAAGGTCAGGATCCTGAAGCTTTAGAACTGAACTTTCAGTTCTGGAAGTCCCCACTCTTCAGCCTGGGGCTCCAAATTTGGTTTTTGGTTGGAAAGTCACTTCATCTGTCACTTAGCACCACTAGAAAAGAGCCTGGGTCCACTACCTTTATACTTTCTCTTCAGGTATTTATATACATTGATAAGATCCCCTCTGAGCTTCCTCCTCTCTAGGCTAAACAGTCCCAGCTCTCTCAGCCTTTCCTCAGGAACTTGAACTCTTTGTTGAGGTTTTTGAGAACTAGGATGAATCTTAGGGTGCCAGTCTACTGGAGGAATAGAACAGATGTAAATAATTCTCCTCCACATTCTTGCGAATGGGTTTGGCTCTTTTCTGAGAAAAAAATACTTACTTCTTTCATAAGATTTTTTCATGACACAGATCTAATGAAAAGTGAGGCAGAATGATACAGTGAGGTGGTAGAAACGCACATCGCCTTTACAGAAAAAGTCCAACAGTTAGACACACACAGTCATAACAATGCATGGTTAACAAACAGAGAGGAAGAGGAAAAGACCAAAGTCATCATTCAAAACTAGGATGTGACTATTCACTGCACCGCTAGAATTTCTGTTTGGAAACCACAGCTGACAGACACATAGGAAGCCTGCACCTTAGACCTACTCTTGGAGAACATTATCTAGCAGCAGTCAGACAGAATGAGCGAGTGCAATTCTTAGGTGCTGACAGTCAGACTAATGTTGAGGGAGAAAAAATTCATTCAAGCAGAGCTCGTGTACAGCACTAACATCTCGGAGCAGACATGATTTTAGGAATTCTGATTTTCACTCAGAAATATTGACACTAAAAAGTAATGGCTTATTTTGCCTTGGAATACAGGAGTAAAAATCACAGAATCTCAGGCAGGACAACCTCCTCTAGGCTGAGCCAAATTCTGAAGTAGGATGATCACAGTCTTAAATAAAGTGCCCAGAAAAATCACAGTTCTGACTGACCAGAGGTCTGGCTGCTGCTTTTTGTTCCTTGGTAAATAAAAGCCCGACATGATTCCTATAGAGTTTGCAGCAAAAAATAAGAAAAAATGCCTTGACAAAAGATGTAATTTAGATAAATAAACTATTTTCCTGAAAACAGCTAAACACTGTTTCTGAAAAAATACTCAGAAATGATTTGTCATTCTTTCTACCTGTCTTGCATATGCCTTTGCCTTCTGCAAGCATGCAATTTACCTCTCTACAGTCCTGGCTACAGAGGGGCACAAAGACGAAAAGAACCAGATGTTTTTAACCACTCTAAAGGTAAAATTCTTTCTCCTCTGACTTTGTAGCAGGGGATCTGTTAGTTTCTGGTACTAGATCTCATAACAGTCAAGAATTTCAATGTTTTCTGAATAATTTTTAAAGTTTTATCTGTCCTAAAAACAGAATTCTGCAAAAGTCCCAGGGCAGATGATGCATGATTTCTTTCCATAAACTTAAGACCAAGAAAAGGAAAGACACAGGCTTCCAGACAAGTAGGGAAATGAACTTATTAGACACAGCCTATTGCTCTACAGTAGATAGAGATGGCATTATCAGCAGAAATTCAAGCTTTTTTTCTAGCAGAAGATGCGCCAGCTACTACCTTTAACAACAAAACCTAAACATAACACAAACATCTTAATCAAGTAGTCACTGTTTACTGGTGATAAGGTTGTAGGAAGAATATACAAGAGCACAAGAGCACTATTCCTTGCCAGCCAACTCACATAATAGATATTTAAAAAAATGGGAGAGGGTTAACAGCTCTTCCTTATTTCTTTCTCCCCGACAGAAAAACATAGTTCCTCGTCTTTCTTTGACCTGCATGGTTGTGTGGTTGTTTTGTGCGAACATAGAGATAATGGTGCACAAGGACAGACTTACAAATGAGCGCTGAAGTTTGCATTGAAGAACAAATGTCACGGAAAACAGAATATGCATTTTTGCCAAGTCGTGTAAAGATCTCAAAAAAGATGCACTGGTTTGATCTTAGGTTGTGCTTTTGTGTTTCAGTAGCATCATCAATACCAGGTGAAAATCCCAACACTCTAAAGTTCACAAAAGATAACAATCATACGGCTAGCATTAAGGAAAAAATACAGAGAAAAATAAAATAAAATAAAAGATGCATTAAAAGGAAAAATTATTCTAAAAGCCTTCTTGGAGCAGGTCAGCAAAGAGAATAGTCCTAGAAACATCAAAGGCTTCTGCCAGCAGACAGCCATTTATAAAGGTGGATGAGTTCCGGGTTTCCAGTTTTCCTACCTTCCATCACAGAAAGTACATAAACACATTTTACATATCCCAGACAAATAAAGAGCCTCTACATGAGCATCAGTTTCCCATATGATAAGCTAATACTCTGAGGGAGCATCTTCTAAAATCTTTGTATAATCTCTGATTTGTATAATCAGGATCAAGTATGATCCCCCTAAGGTGTCTCAGACAGGGGAAGGGCAGCCTACATTAATTAACCCACGTTCCTCTAAAACACTGAAATTATGAATAGACAGCAAAGGAAAGATCTAACCAGAACACACCAAGACACTGTTTCTTCCTCTTCTACCATAAAGTAAACCAATCTATATCTCACAAGCTAGCTTGGTGATTTATTAAATCCTACCGAACGCACAGTAAATGCCATTAACTTTGCAGAAATAATTCATGTATTCATTCAACAGTAGTACCTCCCACATACACATAGACCAGACTGGACAGGGGATCTTATTTGCTGCGAAAACAGTCAGCATCCAAGTTATGCTGGTGGCAACGGGCAGAACTATCAAGCGACCTGAGATTTCAGGTACAAGATTTTCCTCCTTATTTACTACTAAAAAATACAAGAAAAAAACCCTCAGTTATCAGCACTCCCAAAAGATGCAAATTTCCAAAGCACTTCTGCATCTGAGTGACACGTTGCACAAATGTCTGCACACACCTAGGAGGGCATCCACAATAAAAATGTGAGGATACACAAGAAATGGGAGATAACATTGAAAACATGATACTCGCTGTTCTACAGAACATTGGGTTGGTTTCTGGAAAGTAATCCTCAGGAGAGATAACAAAAAACCAAAATACAAAAATCAAAAGCTTACCAGAAAGCAGAAGTCCTTCTAAAGACAGACTGGAGCTGAATGACTGAGGTTGTTCGATTCTAAAAACAGACTAATAAAAGAGGCCCCATGTGATCCTAACTACCCTCTTCTATTTCAAAAACCTGTTTGATAGAACTGAGGGACAGAACACTGAAAAATAGCTCTCATATCTTCAATATACAGTTAACTGAGGCTGGGGGATGGGGGAGAGACGGGGTGTGGAAACTGTGATTAAAATTAAGATTATACATTCATACTGGAAATAAATTATGTTTAAAAATCTAATCATGTAAAGAAATCTTACAGAAGGTTTGTAGATTTTTGTTTAGCAAAATAAGGTAAAACTTCCCAGCAGAAGACAAACTAACTGCTAGTTGCAGAAAGAAATTTTCTAAATGAAAATTAGCTGTCCATTAGTCTAATACTGGTGTCTATTATTATATACAAAGAACTGGTCTCTATCTTAAGAATTGCAATTCCTTTCTTCCTGATACTTAAAATTAGAATGTCATTCAAAACATGGTAGTGATATAAAAGTTCTCATAATGAAAAGTACTAATAATATCACCACGTAGCATGCAATATATACTGCTTAGTCTTTGTAGCTGTGCTCACGGAAGTGTGATTCTTTAAATATGTCAGATTTTCAGACACAGGACCTGCTTTCACAAATGACATCCCAACTTGTAAGAAGACTCTCAGTCCTCCCAAAAACATCACAAATGCCTCAGCATTCAGACAGTACTTGCTGAACCTATTAAAACACAAAACATGATTATTTTTTTTTTTTAATTTTTTCTTTTTCAGTACAGCAGCTGAGTTCGCCATCTTCAGAAAGAAAATTTAGTAACACCGATTACTGTATTATATAATCCCACTTTTGCACCTGCACTCCATTTTAAAAATCCATTTTCCTATTACTTCACCTTCCTACTATGACTGCTTTAAATATTGAGAACTGACATGCCTAGGTACCCAAGTTTAGTCAGGAAAAGCATGGAATGATGACATTTAAACGGCACCATGTTGCTTTTAGAAAAAGCAGCAAGTAAAACACTGATCACTGCAAGTCTAATCTTACTATTAAAAATAGCCATGCTGCTTTTAAATCGAGCACTCTTCTTTAAGCATACTAACATTTCTGCATAGCTTTTGCATGTAAGCAGCATGCGAAATTCCAATTGAATAAATCTGTGATGCTTTAACATACTTAGAACTATATTCAAAGGAGGAGAAACTCCAGTATGCTGGGTCACGGTACCATACAAATCGAAGTACGTACTCATACAAATCAGATAAAGTCATTATAGTCTTTCCCTCTGGTTTGCTGACTTTCAACACATTGTTTGTTTTAGCACTATTCTGAATAATGAATCCTGTCACATTTTGGCCAAATGTAGCACATTGTAACAAAACTGAGAAGATAGTGAAAAAAAAAAACCAACCTGTTACCACAGGAAAACAAAAAACTTCCCCACTTGTAGCTCAAACCACGTTATTGTTGTACCATAAGGAGTCATACTGAAATGAAGGGTGTCACTTGGAAGCGCTCATGAATACATAGCATTAAATGTGTAATTATGCTATGGCAACCTTGGACCTCACATTAGAACTAATTATGCTTCCTTAACACAATGAGAAGTTGCGGATTTAGACTTCCTGTAACACCTGACATTAGACACGGCAAGCACTTCTTAAGAAACACTTTTCCTGGACTAAAATGACAATTTTAAAGCATTAAATGATGCAAATAACAGTGATTCAAACTTCTGATTCAACAGCCCTAGTCCAACAATCTATAATGGTACATCGCCTGCCCACATTTTTTGTCACATTTTTAGCACCAAGGCAAAATGTACCATAGACATGATACCCTTCTAAGAGACATTCACAGTCATACTGCAGAACTACTTGATTTTTTAAGAAGATTTAAGTAAAGAAAAATGTGGCCATTATTACTAAGTTTTCTAGTGTGTCTAAGCTTAAATGAGAGACATAGTACCTATTCTGCTCTCCACAGGTAATACCTGTTGCTCATATGAGTAACTCATACCTTCTAAGATAGGTCTTGGAGCACTAAGCATCACAGAAACAAATTTTGTGCTGAAAATTGCCTACCTCAACAGGAAGAGCAAGAGGAATCAAAATTTAAAACCTATCCGCAATGACACCTACTGGAAGGGACAGGATTGATGACTCAGGCTCACATCTGCCCTTCATACTCCTCAAATTCTCTCACTGATCTCACAACACCACTAGGCTTATAAAAACATCCTTAGGCTGAAAATACATTTAAGAAATGTCACCAGCACATTTGTTCTGCAACATCACTCGGTAATTATTTTTCTTATGTTAGCACCTGCTGACATTCACTGCCAAGTGAACTACTGAGCTACAGAAGAAGCCTCAATTCTGCAAGAAAGGCTGATCTTTAAAGATCACCCTAAAAGTTGTGTTATGGGCAAACCACTAATTCCCCACGTAATCGTCACGTTTTAAACGTCAGCCAAAGGTCTACCTGCTGCAGATTAACCTCCTCCGCAGCCCAAGCACTTCAGGGCACACACGAGATTACTCCTTCTCCTCCCGCCGGCTCTTTGACATTCAGGGGTGGCCGGGGACCAAGCCTAGGCTCTCAGGCTGCCGAGGTGGGCACATCGGCGCACCAGCGCCCGGACAAGTTTCGGCACCGCGCACCTGGCGGCGACGGGGACACAAACGACACGGACCGTTAAACCCGACAGCCAAAAGCCATTTCCAGGCTGTTTCTGCCCACGGCGAAGCCCAGCGGGAGGGGAGATGTGGAGGAAGAGCTGACTGCCCTTGATGCATTTCGATCCGCTCCCCGGATCCGCACAGCGCTGGCCGGACGCAAGAGGCGGACTGCCGACGCAGCCTGGGACGGCACCTGGGGCAGGCGGCAGCGGCCAGGGGGCCACTCGCCCCTCGCTCCAAGGGAGCTTGAGGGGCGGTCGGGTGCCGAGTCGGGCAGGGGCTCCCGGAGGGGGCTGGGACCTGAGGCGGGATGCGGCCCGACGGCCCGCGGTGGCGACTGTACCTTATGATGTCGTCCTGGTGCCCCAGGTAGAATTTCTGCCGGTGCTCCCTGGGGCTGTAGACCACGCCGACCCCAGCCACGAAGTAGACGATCTCCTTGGCTGCTGTGTAGTAGAGGTTGTTGCGGCACTGGTGACCCCGGTAACCATAGACCCACTCCAGCCGCAGGTGGCAGCTCGGCGCGCTCCGGTCAGCCATGTCCCCCGGCCCCTGCCAGCTGGGTACGGCTCTCTCAGGCCGGAGGCCTCGCGGGAAGGGGGCGACGAGTCGGCCGCCCCCTCCGCTCGGCTGGGCGTCCGCCGCGCTAATCCCTGGCGGCCGACATGAATGCCCGCCGCCGCCGCTCGTCCGCCGTCGCCTCACAGAGGGCGCCGCCGACCAAGCCCGCCTCGCCGCCTCGCGCCGCCAGACATGGCTGCACTGACACACCGCCCGGGACGCGGCGCGAGGGCGCGGCGCCGCTCCGGGCCCCAGCCCCCCCACTCAGCCCCGCACCCGGGCCTGCGCCTGCGCAGTGGCAGCGCCGTCAGGCGGCGGGGCGGGCCCGGGAAACTGCGAGGAGATGGCGATGTGCGGGCCGTGTCGTGGGTAGGTGCAGGAGGTGGTGGGCGGCTCGCGGGATTTGTGTGGGGCTGTGTGTGTATGTCCGTGTCCAGGCGAGGCTGTGACTTCTCCCTCTCCCCCAAGTTTACTTCGTATTTTCACTGCTCCTTTGGGGAATATCTTGGCTCCCTACCTTTCCGCCTGCCCCCCGCCGTGTGTGCGGAGACCCGCTCCCGCCCCGCTCTCCGCGGTGCCCAGCCGCACGCTGGGTCCGTTTCATCCAAGAAGAGAATTTCAGCTGTCGTTTTAACGACTTATATTCAACCCTCGAGCCCACCACCTGGCTGCAACCGCACACGCTTCCTCGTCCGTTCCTTAGCTTCCTCGGCACGCAACTTTTCAGCCGTGGATCTCAAAGCGCTTTACGTGGGAAAGTCACCGTTTCCCAATGTCCCAGGTGGGGAAGTAACTTCTCTGGGCTGCATGAGGCAGCAGTGCGGGGGAACTTCTCGTCGCGACCCGAACTTGTTTCCAGCTTTGTCACGTTGTCGAGTCCCTAGGCAGCTAAGTAAATGCGCGTTTTGTGGTCTTGCAAACACATTTGCACCATGAACCTGAGTACTTGCTGTAAAAGCTGCTGGATAACTAGCCTGGTTTGACAACTAGAAATAACACCAACCATTTTCCTGTTACTTTCAGCACAGATCTGGCTTTCCAAGTGCGTATATTTTGTCAGGATTTATTTGTAAATCTCCATTTCTTTAACTTTTGTTTCTCTTCTACTATGTCCTTAGTCATATTGACATTTCATCCACACAACATCTAATTCTAACCAGTGACTTCATGTTGGAGGCATTTTTCCATGTTACTCTGTTTTCGTTTCAATTAGTGGGAGTTTTTCCTTTTAAATCTTTCTTGAGTAAAATTAATATTATGTTATTCCCTTCATTGTTTTAGAAAAAGAATCCTTTAATAAAAACATGCATTTGAGCATTCTAATCAATTAGCTTTATATTAACATTTTTTCACAGTCTAGAACACCAACAGATTATATTTATCTCAAGCTCTTACAATAAAGATTTTCATGACACCAGGATCAAATGCAGCTTTCTGTCCCATACATTTATTGAAAACAACACAAGGTGCATATAACAGAAGTCTGCAGAGAGATTCCTGCAGCCTGAAACTGGCATCAAATACATAGCCAACAAAACCTGCCCTTCCATGAAAAATTATTTTTTATTATTTTTTATTTTATTTTTTTTTTTTAAGAAAAAAGAAAGGAAAACAGGAAAAGGCTTCTGTACCTAATCAGGACTGTTGGTGAATATATATTTACCATCAGATAAACCAAATGTTACTTCCACAAAAATCATAAGCAGTCTTTTTCCCTTCTGTTTGCTTCCTAAACAGCCAGAGCACCGTGGCACTTGAATAGTCACAGTTTCTCAGGAGTCCCTAAAATGAGAGACTGGAAAATTCCCAACTAAATCATCTTAGAAGTACAAAACATACTCTTCTTTTGGCTGCATAGCTGTTCTGTGTTGCTGTCCCAGCTCTTTTCATGGGAAAGGTGGTTACAGAAAAAGTTTATAACAATGCTTAGTCTCCTTCTGGAAATAATATGGAAAAGAAATGAACAGTCTTCCTTTCAAAAAACAAAACCCCCCAAAATTTGCATTTCTACATTGCTACCTCTTGAACTCCACTGATTGTTTTGAATGTTGATATCCATTTAATCAAACTGCTAGTAACATTTTTTGCAGTTCCATAAAGTTACAGATATATTAAGGCTAAAAATAAAATTACAACTGTAAGACTCCTCCCCACATTAGCCGAAGCTTATAAGAAGGTTAGTTTGAAAAATACTGAATGTACATTATGACTGAAATAACTTGTTTCTAGCTTTTAAATGTTAATTGGCTGGATTATCAACAGACAGGCATTTGATACATATTTGGCCTCTGTTGCAAAGCTCATTTAAAAGTAGAGGCACTTTTGTGGTACAAATTAGGAATATATTAATTTTCTTTTTACTGCACATTTATTGCATGTTTAAACATGAATGTACAAAAAATACATAATTGTGGTGTCTCCACTCTATATAAATATGTACTTTTGTTCAGTTATTAAGGTGAAATTCTGGACCTCTTGAAATCAATGCTATGTGGGGTATTAACCTCAACAGAACTCAAGTTTTAATCTGTGCTCTTATTCACAACTCAGAAATTAGAATAAGAGAGTATTTGATTAGTGAAAGTGAACAGGCTGGTTTGAGCCACATATTCCAAAACCACTGCTAGCAGAAGGGAAAAGAGAAAACAGAAATGAGGGAGAAACTTCAAAGTGTAATGACATTGGCTCTATCGGGAAGTTGCAGATCATGTTTCCTCTAATGAACAGGAGAACCCAAAACTGTAGTCGTGTGTGCAATGCAAGGAGGATGGAAACAGCTGCATGGCATACCCACATAGCCAGTATTTCCTTTTGATTGTTCTGAAACTGACTACCATCTCTACTATGAGGCAATGTCTGAGAGAAAGTTCCAAGAGGAAAACTATTCAGTGTCATATTTTGCTAACCTGCATAAGGGGTGCAAGTGTAATTTTACACACTCAGCATCTGGTTTTGCCAGGAATACAAAACAGTGTGATATCACCTTTTCCTCTACCCTTATTCTGCCTAATTTTTCCACTCAGCTTCAACACATAATTCCTTTGGCTTCTACTGGCCTGGATATCTCCACGCAGTAGGCCTGACTGGTGCGGGGCAGTCTTCGCATCTGTAGTCACTAGGACCCATGACATCCCTCCGCCAGCTGTTGTGTGCATTGCAAATGTGCGCTAGGACTCTGACACCAGCTCCATTCTCTTCCTCGGCAGGCACACAAACGGCGGTGGCCTGGCCTTGCCAAGCTCTTACTAAAGCGCGTGAGTCCCGCGCAGCGGCCCCGCGTGCTGAGCCTGGCGCTGTCCGTGGTGCTGACCTCGGCAGGCGAGGTCCGCGAGGGCAGGGGGTACCTGCAGAGAGATGAAAGATATGACTTATTAGACCGAAGGTTACAGCAGGAAATAAACGACCTTTCAGCCATATAATAATTTTATGTGCTTCCAGTAAGATATTTTACAAGTGAAACATGGTGTTTAGTTGTTTTGCCTCAGCTCTCTATGATGGGTTTTATATCTTTCCTATGATGTCAGATACATCACTGCAAATAGTATTTAATTAGTATACACTGACACCAGTACATCACTTCTCTAAATAAAATCTAGTAAGTGGCTTTTTTATGTCTCACAATGTGTGTTTATAAGAAGATGTACTTTGCTAGCATATTGTAAATATATTTACAATGTATCTTATGTTCTGCTAAATGGAACAAGGCTTAAAGAAATGATTTCTTAAACAAATGCTCTTGGAACAGCTAATTCCAGAGCACATGAGATGAGGGATTATTCTGTTAAATCCTAAGTAATACAGAGTAGCTGGTTCAAGTAGTAATTATATAATATGAAGCAGATGAGCAACAGTGACAACATTAATTTCAACATCCTTGGGGACAAAAAGGTCTCAGTCTATTATGGGAACACAATGTCTGAAAATAATATAATATATTGCAAAACTAAGAAACCTATTTAAGAGAGAAAGTCACGAGAATTACCTGCTACCATTTCATAGCATCAAGGCAAACACTGAGGATCACAAAGGCCTTTTACTATTGGATAAAAATAGGAAATCAAGGAAAAAAGACAGCATCGCAAACTCAAACACTATTTGAATTCAGTTCACTATTTCTCCTTCAGAAAATGGAAAATTTAATGTAAGATTTTTTTTCTACCATATCAGACAACACATAAGATGCAAATTAGTAAGAAATTTTAAAGGACTAAGTTACATTATTAAATTAACAGTAGAGTTGGTTTGGGTTTTTTTTTTCTTAAGTAACATTAAAAGTAGAAAGCCTTGGAAATAATCAGTAGGTCTACTGCATCATCAAGAAGCAAAGGAACTAATGAAGGTTAAGAAAATGGCACAGAAAAATAGTTATTGATTTCTTCACATCTATCCTCAACACAGAAGAGTCTGGGAAATGCAAGATGGGAGCACGTACAGGGTATGGTCACAGAAGGAGATATCTTTGTAACAGGGTGTTGGAAAATTGTTACACTGTACCTCCAAAAGTTCTGATAATTTCAAAATGTAGCTGATGTGCTCTGAAGAGAAAAATGCAATTGCTCTTTAAAATCATGTCCTGTGTTAAAGCATCATCCAGTACGTAACCATTTTAAAAGCAAGTTCTATTATAAACTTGGTAACTACAAATACATATATTTTCTTTTGGTACTGATTGATAAACTACAGACAATGGTTGAAATGAAAATGAAACAACTGTATATGTATGAAATTAAATATTACAGACATTCATTTGGCCTTCTGCAAGATAAATTACACCTTGATGATCATAGGAATTGTATTCATTTGGTAAACATTCATTCTGGGCACTGGAAGAAATAGGCACCCTATTGAAAAGACAATGCAACATAATTTTCATGATGCAGACAGCAACTGGGGCTGCAGTATATTTCTTTACAGAAATTTGATTTAGAAATGTCCTCACATAATGTTTCCTAACATAGGGCTGATAAAGGATAGACAAGGTACAGACGTTATTGAAATTAAATTCATCCCATTAGTATAGAAAGCAACAACTTCTGAACATTCTAAAGCAGAAATAAATCTGGTTAGGACAGAAAGTGATGCAAGTACATCCGTAAACAATACCAGCTGAAACTGCAGAAGGCACACCCTTACCATAAACTGTATACTGGCTTGTTTCGCTATGACATTTTTTGCCAAAAGATCTTGTTTTATGGTCTCCCCTGTAATCCAAAGTTCAAATCTTCCCTTTTGAAACCAAGAAAAGGGTTTCTACCATTATTTCAATGGAAAAAAACTCAGGCTGAATTTCCATCACAACACATATCTTTTTCCAAGTAAATGCAAAAAATGCCTTACACATTTAGTTCTAAATTTGAAGTTGCTGCAGTAAAATTATGTGTAGTATTAGTCCCAAAAGTAAGGCACTAACATTAGTATTCTTTCTAAAAATGTCTATCACAAGCTTTAAAAATCAGTTATAAAATCTGTGTTAGCACATGGGAATAGTTCACTAAAAAAAAAATTCTTCCTAGTCTATAAACAATGAAAAAACTGCTGTGTTTCAGACTGCCAACAATCTGACACCAGTACGCATTTTGAAGTCACTCAGTGGAGCACTCAGTTTTTTTCAACAATGACATTGTGTTTACACAATATGGCTCTAGTTGCCCCACACACTTGGATCTAAATAGCTTTTTTCAGCTTGTATTTCATGTACAATTATATGTGTACTGAAGACATTCATCTAGGTGATTTGAAGAACTTGTATAAAGCACCAGCACTTGATATGACAACCTAAATAGATTTAAATGCAGCACATAAAGAGAAGTTGATTAAATCCCAATGCATTTTATATCAATAGACATGATGAAAATCTGATACTGAACTCTCAAAATCAATTGATTTCAACTGTTGAATAAACTAAATATAGAATGCAGTTATGCGACAGCTGTCTCTGGTTCTGTCTTATGATCAAAACCAATGTGAAGCAACACTTTGTTTACACGCAATGATAATTTTTTGACCTGTTCTCAATTTTTTCTTTACAGATAGGATAACGTAGGATGATCAGCCCCAAAGCTTGTTAATATTGGGTTTTGGGGGTAAATTAGAATTTCATCTGGCTAACGCTAATTATTAGATTTAAAATTCTCAGGTCAAGATGACGTCTTTTTACACAGATGTTGACAATGTTTCAAACTATAATACACAATACTGACTTTGCAAAAGCTCTCAAAAAGCTCAGCTGTCAAAAGAAATCATAAAAGAGCTTAGCCATAAGTCGCTACTTAGAATCAATGTACAATAATGCAGGTTTATCAAATATGATCTAATTTGCCAGCGATAATATAAATATCCAGAAGAACTGAAGGAAATAATAACATATTTAAACTTTTAAAGAAGTAACAGTATTAACTATCACAAGGCTGAGGAACAAAAAACCAGCATAGTACTATTAATCCAGCAGTGGAATGCAAACACTGAATTAATTAATTTCACTGTATGACTCCATACTATCAGATTTGACTAAGTACTTGAACAGATTGGTTAAGGACTGAATAGATAGCCCAAAGAGGCTGTGGATTCTCCATCCTCAGAGAGTCTCTAATCTTGGCTGGCCAAGAGATTAGAGCAACCTGAGCAACCTCATCCAACTTTGAAGTTTACCCCATTTTGAGTGAGAGGTTGAATTAGCCTCTAAAGATCCCTTCCAACTTAAACCATTCTCTGATTTAGGTACTCATTTGTATAGGCTGGTTCCCTGCAGTATATATTCAGTGTACCAAATGAAGTAAAGTAAGCCTACTTTAAGGACAGCAAATACTTCATTTTAAGTTATTCCCATTGTAATAGAAAATATGGGCAAAAGCCTGCTACTCAATGTAACTTTTTAGTGTAACTTACTGTACACAAGCCTCTATAAAATAGCCAATCTTCACAGTAGGAAAAATAGATCTTTTTCCCACATTTTTGCTCTAAAAATGATAAATTACCAACAGAACAGTTTAACACTCCTAAAAGGATGAAAGTAGATTTGTGGGGTACCTACATAGTTTTTTGGTGGGAGCTGCTCTAAACTTGAAAAGACAGAGTCAAGCCCAGGGGTGTTTTAAGCTGAGTATCCAGTCATCAGTGAATCCTTTGCAATTTTTTGCAACCTATCTGTAAATGGAAATAACACACCAGCCTTTTCATAGGTCGCTGTTTATTTTTATAGCTGCATTGATTCCTGCTAGTGTGATGAACACCAATCTATATTCAGTGCAGCATGCAGAGCATCTGCATCAAACAAGTATTGCCTCATATGAACCACCAAAGATAAAAAAGGAGGTAACAGTAGCACTTCAAAAACATCCTGTTTATCCTGCACACCGAAGTGTGCATCCAGTTACAAAAGTTGTATTCTGTCCATGCATGAATAGGACAGGAAAGACCTAAGGTCAAATGAAAGTTAATGGCAGGGAATCTGAACAGTACTGCCACCTAAGTTCTGTTATCAACTGCTGGGTCATCCTTTTTCAGCCATACCATGGTAATCATGGTTAGGATATCATGTATGATCAGCAAGAAGAGGCAGTATTCTTACTTATGATAGCAATAAGTGCTGTTGATGTTTATTGTTATCTTGGCTGGTCACAGAATTGAATCTGCAGCTGCTACTACAGATTACTTTCCCCAGTGCTGAATCTAAGCCTCAGCACAAAACTCTGCTCTTAATGCGATTTCATTTGCATGATCTCTCCTAATTTTCTAGTCAGTAAGAAATGGGTTCTACAAGCTAATTGTATGTGAACTCGAGATGACAGGGTCCTTGCTGAAAATAGCATGTAAAGATGAAACTTCCTTTTTGTACTCTTCTGCCAGAACTACACACCTTCCCAAAAAGCAAGCAGTTGGTATGGCCTGATCTGTAGTCCTATTTGGGTTCATTCAAAGCACACAATATAAACCTCAGTCTACACTCTGTTGCTCTCATTTCTCCCAATGCCAAATGTATCTGAATCATTAGAATGAACCCTTTTTGCATGTCATCTTTCACAATGCCAGTTCTTTTTCAAAGGCAAGCCAGATGTCTCCAGCTGAGGCAATCTTCAGGTAGATATGTGGTAACATCAGTGTTAATTTTCAAGCTCTTGTTAATTGTATTGCCCAGTAAATTATGTCTTTCTCCTGTATTCTTATGTCTTGGGGGAGATGAGTAACTGACAGAAGCAGTAGCCTGCATCTGAATGCTTTAGCTACTGAGGGACACAGGACGTTTCTCCACAGGCTTGTGTAAGAAACACTAATATACCAACAGAATTTTAGGAACTATTTTTAGGTTCTGTTCTTGGTTTTATCATTAGAATGTGAGTTCATGATGAGAGATAAGGCCTGAGAATTAGCATTCCTAGTTCAAGAAATAAATATGATTGCTTTATGCATAGAAGACCCCCATGGGAGACTTACAGAAAAAGGCGAAGTCAGCCTATAGCATGTGTTTTTAAAATGAAAGAGGTCTTAGATACTAGTGGGTCCTGTCCTACTGTCCTCTTCCATATGCACATTGTAAGAAACTAATTGATGTATCTCATACTCACAGTTTAAACATTAAGAGACTGATGCGGAAGAATCATAAGAAAATTTGAAAAATGCAAATCATTTTGGGCATACCAATAGTGTATTCTGTAGGAGTGTGTACAGGAGGAAAACATTAAATATATCTATCCTTTCAGACCCATATTCAATATCAGTTTAAAGTACCCTTGTCAGTAGGAAGAAAAAAACTGTATCAAAATAAAAGCTGAAAATGCAAAGCAGATTTAAATCTCTAAGCAACATTTATTCTTGACAAGTAATTGGACAATTAAGTGAAACACAAGTGAAATCTAGTACAGAGATATAGATGTCAACAAAACCTACATTTTATAAAAATCAATTATACAAATCCGTATGTTTTATTAATTAAGATTAATAATAAGAGATTCCTGATATTCAGTAGAGCTCCCTGATACTTTCATTTAGAAATAATTATTTATTGTAGCCTGTCTCAGGGACATCTAGTTTTCAAAAGAACAATCAACCACAGACAGAAGAGACTTCTTGAATTGTCTGTTCTTGGTTCAAATAAATGAGTACAAGGTTCAAATTACCCATGAGACAGTGATACCATTGCAATACTCCAGATGTAAATAAAGCAGCACCACTGAATTTCCTCTCCGTTCACAGAAGATGAGAATTGTCTCTCCAAATATACTAGCTAAGGCCAGGTTGCTTCTGATACAATGAACATGCATAGTATTGGGGTAGCAAGTATCAGAAATACTTGCTGGACTACCAGTCTTGCTTCTATGCAATGTTTGAGAAGTATATGAGTGTGCAAGAGTGCCTCTATATGTGCCAGAAATAAGTATTCAGATCCAGATTTGTCTGGAAATAAATACCACAGGTTGAGTTGCTCAGTTGAACAGGTTCTCCAAGTCTGATGTCACCTGACTTCATCTGCATCAGATTTCATCTTTTTCTTTCCCTGAAAATCTGGTCATAGGCCGTGACTCTAAACCCTGACTCTTTAGTTTTGATGTAGTTACACTGGAGGGGTACTGCCATACAGAACTCTACAAAGCACAGGGAGAAAGACAGAGGGACTTTGCTTATCTTCTTCCAGGGTTTTAATAAGTTAGAAAAGTGGTGTGGCTACCCACAGAGATTATTATTATTATTTGGAGGAAGTGATAGACTGGTTAAAGGTTCAAATTTGGGGATTTTGATAAGATACAAAGAGTTCACATATTAAAAAAGCTCAGAATGCTCTCCACACAGGAAGTGAAAGCTAGCTTTTTCAGCTGAAAAGGCTTCAAAGGTGATATGTGTAGGATGATCTCTGTGCCAATACCAGAAACAGGCCAGGAGGTAAGCGTGCCAAGAAAGCACACCAGCAGCACGCTTGGGGATTTTGGCTTCCCCTAGTAGCGGCAGCAGGCCGTGCCGGAGTGAATGCATTTTTATGCCTGCTGCTGGACTCCAGGGATGCAAATAGTGTCTCACATGGGGACTGGCTTTACTTGAAAGGTAGGACAGGTAGAATTGTGTAATTTTATGTCTAAAGACTCTGCTCATACAGAACTCTGTCAGTATCAGATTGAGTCTTCTGTGCAATGTTCCCCCAAGATCAGGACATACTGTTTTAGACAGTTGTTTCTAAGAATAAAACAGTGCTACAGTTTAGCGAGCTGACGTTCTCCCAAGACTTACAGAGAATGAACATAGATATTCTCACATCTACATCCCTTGAATAGTGCACAAAGAGAGCCCAAATGTGCTGAATTACCAAACACAGTAACAGCCAGCTTTTAAAAAACAGATAATCTCATAAATGTACACAAAAGTGGAGGAGCTTCAAATTAGTATTTTTAATAACTCTGTTTTTTGACCAGTGTTCACAATTACTCTGAATAGCACATGCCACTCATTGTGCTAAGCCTGACCATAAAACACATGCTGAAGGATTTGCCATTTAAAAGAATTTATAAACAAAATGGGTGTTGTGGTTTAAGCTCGGTCAGCACACAGCCACTCGCTCACTCCCCCTCCCACTCCCCCTCCTTCCCAGAGGGAAAGGGAGGAGAATCAAAAGAATGTAACTCCCACGGGTTGAGATAAGAGCAGTCCAGTAACTAAGGTATAACACAAACCA
>WYDI02040360.1:0-10952 GCA_009867235.2 Psittacus erithacus
TCTGAGTTTTTTAAAGATTTAATTTGAAACTAATTGGACTAATATACTGACTGTTAATTACTTGGACCTGCAAATGTAGAAACAGTAGGAAGTAAGTGCCTATGAAGACACTATGTGTGGTTCTAGGTCAAGACTGAAGCTCAGGTGTGGCCGAGTAGACTTAAAGGGGAGATTCAGGCTGAACATGAGGAAGAGATTTTTTTACAGTGAGGGTGGTAAAATACTGGAACAGGTTGTCCAGAGAGGTGACAGATGCACTGTCCCTGGAGACACTCAAGGCCAGGCTGGATGTGGTTCTGGGCAACCTGATCTAGTTGAAGATGTCCCTGCTCATTGCAAGGTAGTTGGGCTAATGACCTTTGAAGGCCCCTTTCAACCCAAACTATTCCATGAAATATCCTCAGCTTTCTCTGTACCTCTTTTTGCCATCTGCAGAGAGGGAAGAGGTGAGTGGCAGTAAGCCCTAAGCAGTGGCTGTAACGTAAGTAATAGTGGCAAGACATGTTGCTGGTGTGCGTACGTGCATGCCCTTTGTACACACGTGTGCATTTTATTATGCATATGTGTGTGTGTATGTGTGTATGTGTGTGAAGACACATCATAGAATGTCTCAAATTGGAAAGGTCCCGCAAGGGTCATTGAATTAAACTCCCTGCCCTTCGCAGGACTGCCTGAGATGAAACCATGTGACTAAGAACGTCATTCAGATGTACATGATGTACATATATTTAAAGAAGTATTACTAAACAATTTCTATTTTGCAATGAATTTTAAAGGGCAATACAATTGCATTGCTTGTGGAATATAACACTTTTTCTGAGGCCCTTTCCTGACTGAGTTTACGGGTATGGGTGGTCCATGGGGGAGGCCTTATTTCTTAGAGGATCAGTGTACTTTTTCTTTGGCTAGTTGGAGATGCTCATTTTTTAATCAGCAAGGTAAATTTCAGTGGAACATTAAAAGCTCTTCAGTTTTGCATTCTCGCTACTGGACAGATGGACATTACTGTAAACTTGCAATAAATGTGTCATACTGAAATCTGAAAACTTGCCAGCGTGATTGAAGTGAGGAAGCCTGCTCACGCTTCATAACTCTCGCAGTTTTGCATAAGGAGTTCTTAAGCAATCTCAGATTGTCATGAACAACATACACTTGAGTCTCCCTGTCAGTTCAGAAAAGAAGTGGAGGTTCAGAGCTCACTCTTAGAGGCATAAAAAGTCAAAACTGGGGGGGGGGGGGGGGGGGGAGAGGGTCATTTTAAGGTTTGTGTTTAGTTTTGGGATTTTATTTATTTATTGCATTTTCTAAAACAATGCTGTCCATTGTTTTTCTGCTGATAGCTTGGTTTTCACTGTGACTTTAGTCCAAGGTCTTAACATCTTGCTGAGTGGCTAGACGTGACTTGTTAGCAGTGGATTTGCAGGCAGAGAAGCATTGCTGCAGCTTGCTGCCCAAGTCTTTCCTGGCTAGCTATTCTCCCATGTGTCTGCAACTCTGGAGGGCAGCAAAAGGTATGGATGGCAGAGCAGAGAGCCTGCTGCCTGAGGAACTGCTCTGGCCCTGTGGGGTCTGGTCATGCAGGGATATGGAGATTAGGCTTTTCTGTCATTTTGTTCAAATGGCAGCGAGAACCCAACTTCTGCCTGGTTGAAACCAGTACATTGGTAACTGCGAAGGGAAAATATTAGCAAGACTCTTTTTCTGTGAGTCTGCAATTTCTCCTGGTATGGTGACAACACATATTTCCAAACAAATTACTCTTTGGAGGGGTGCCCTGCATTTCAGAGGCCCTCTCCTGCTGTAAAGTGCAGTAATGCAGTGTGAGGGTCTGTTCTTCACACTGACATCAAAACTGTGGCTGCTTTCACACTTGTCTCCCAACCTCCCATCCACCTCAGGAGGGGATGAAGGAAGCAGAGCTGTCTCCTGAAATACATAGGAGATGAAGGGGTATCTGTTTTCATGCTGCTTGGAGCAGCTGGAGGCTGAATGACTCGAGTCTGTAGTAGGGAGGGTGACTGCAGTTTCTGTCACACTTCATATTTAGAAAAAGGAAGAGCAAGATTTCTTTCTTGCAATGAAATTGGCATTGCGTACATCAGCTGCTCCAAAGCCAGAGTAGCAATTGAGGATATTCTGAAGTGAGGTGTCTTTTATTCGACTGTAGTTAATGCAGTATTTTAATAAACCATCTTTCTGTCAGCAAGAGACGCATCTTTGAAAGCTGTTTGTTTGAATCCTGGATTAACTTCGCTGTGGTGCTGGACTGCTGCTGCTAGTTAGGAGACCTAAGTTCAGGAAGTAGCACCAAACTGTGTTCTGCTGTCGGAAGCTTGCAGTTATCCTTTATGTAAATGTAAGCAAAATTTGATCCCTTCTTTATTTTCAGAAGATGCTTTCTTTCTTTTCTTCTCTACAAGGCTGCTTTCTGCATCTGTTTACCACAAATGTTGCAAGAGTCATCCTTGTAATTACTAGAGAGAGCTCAAAAATGAGGGAATTGACTTCTCCTGTGTTTCAGGGAGTTCTCATCTACAACTCTTTGCCCAAACCTGAAATTATCTGCATATTTTGCTAACACTGAGGATGGATTTGGAGTGGGAGCTCTTAGCTAGGCATGTCTTGACCTGAAAGTTTTTTGGCAAGCTAATGAGTTCAAGGAAGAAACAAAGAAAGCTCAAAGGACTGATTTGTAGGAGCAATTAAAGAGCTCAGTAGTTGAGCTGGGGAGTGATTAAAGGCCTGTGATTACAATGTGTGTGTCAGGTATAAACAAGGAAGGAGGAGCTGTTTAGGGCAGTGAATGAAAAGGAGAAATACAGCCTGAAAAACTACCAGCAAATAAACTGATGAGAGTTATCAGCAAAAGCTGGAAAGCTTACTGCTGGAGGCCTACCAGTTGTACTTAATGGGCAGGAGAAGGTATGCAGCTGGGACTCACTCTTCTGGAACTCATGGGATTCTTAAGTTTCAGATTTAGTGTCAAGCAGGGGAGTGCTTGAGCACCTCATCTGACTCCAGGTTTAATATGGGTAATTAACTTCTATGCAATAATCAACTGATCAAATCCGATACATGTGGATAAATTAGGTAAGTGGGTTTCAGCCTGTGGCCTGTGGCTCTCTGCAGGATATTTTCAAGATGAATGCAAGAAGTTAAGAAGGACAGCAAACTTCTTGTCAGCAGGCTCAGGTATTTGCTGTAAAAAATTATGGCTCTGAAGGTGGGAAAAAGGCCAACAAAACAAAGGAAATAGTTAAGATATTGTGTACGTCTGTATGTGCTTTAAAAGACATCAGATTTTAATTTCTATAGAGGAATGCGCAGCACACTACTTGGCAGATTAAAAACTGTGTCTTGTTTCAAGACTCAGCTTTGCTATTTTCAGCTTCTGACTGTTGGCTCATGTGTTACCTACCTTCTCTGTTATCATTGATTTGGTGACAGCAGGGAGACCAAAAACTACTATAAATGCATCAAAAAGTAACGTACCAATATAAGTTCATTAACAAATATTTGAAGGGGTAATATCTCTAGCAGAGTTCAGTCCAGAGCAGGTAGCATCTTCCAGTTTGGAGTCGGTGTAGAGCGGGGATCCTCATGCTGTGTGCTCTGGCACAAAAGTGTGTTTGTGCCTGATCCAGACCGAATTTTTCCTGTGATGGAGTTGCTTGAGGACTGGCCTAATGTCAGTGATTGAGGAGTCCTGGCTTCTATGAATCTTCACTGGTGCAGCTGCCTATCATAATTTCTGTGTTATGATGCTATCCAAGTTTTTTTCCAGATTTCTTTATGAAACACGGCTTAAATTAATTTTTTACATATATTTTTTCCATTAAACTCAGGAAGTGCTTTAAAGGCTTTGCCTTTGAAATAAAAATGAAATGACAGTGCAGTGAGGCACTTTAAATTAGCTTTCGTAACTTAGTAAGTCAAGATAAAAACAGAGGAGGTCCTGTGGTCAATATTAATACTTACGTATGAAGTATATAAGTAGGAATTCAAGCAATAATATTCTTTAATTTATATACAGACTACTTTTACATGTAATATATCTGTAGAGTTACTTGACTTTATTTGTCATGTCCTCAAGGCTTTCTTGTTTAATCATGAGTAAGAGCATCTACCTTTATAGATAGGAAACAGATAGAAATAAGTATCTTCTCAGTGAACAGTGTCACAGTATGAATAATGGAAAGGGAATCAGTTTGGTATTGCCAATAGGCAGTTTGTCTTCAGCATCTTCATAAATTTTGTCAGTGAAAGTGTTTATTAAGCAGTTTCCAACACCTTTATAAGTTCTCTATATGCAAATGAACTCTTCAATTGCATATGTGACCTCATGTAAATTCTCAGTAGTGAATTCTTTTGTGAGTCTTTCTTTTCTTCCTTTTTTTAAGTTTTGCTCTGCTTCTGTGTAACAGAAACCTGGCGTCACTGAAAGGAGTGAACGATGTGAAATCATTTCTCATGAAACTAACGGGAAAATAACCTCGGAAAAGGCTAACTAGACTGAAGTTTTCCCTGTTTTTCTTGTTACTCCCTCTAGGCAGCTTGTTAAATCGCTTTGAAGTTAGAGGGTATATGTGATGGAAGGACTTTCAAAGTAAATTTCGTGGAACAAACCACAAAATTGGTGTGATCTTGTTTGTATCTTTTGCTATTCCATCATCTAAAAGACCCAAGTAAGGTATTAAATAGATAAATCTGAAACGTCCTATATAGAGCTTGGATTTGGGACAGGAGGTTTTTCATATACATCTAGTTTCATTTTGCATTATTCAGACGGTTTTCCTGTTGTGGCTGGTGACACTTATGAATGAATGTGTAGCACGGTTATTAGCATTAGAAAAAGGGTGTTTTTATGTGAAAGCATATTTTCGTGTCACAAACGTGCTTTGAAAGCTAATGAAAATATTATAAGTTCATACTTAAAGAAAAAGTGTCCTTCTAAGAATTAACACTAGGGACCCAATTTGTTGTGCAGGGTGATAGAGTAACTACTGAAGTGCACTGTAAACTGGTCTTAGTACCAGTTATTTCCTAACTCTCTCTGCTGCATTCAGGCAGTTGCGATTGTATGGCTGAGGGATGGGGAAACAGGCAGAGGCAAATTATGCTTGGGCTGAAATAACAGCAGTGGTGTGACAGTCACCGCTGTGCCAGGAGTCTGAAATTCTCCTCCTGCTGCCCTCTGCTTGCAGAGGGTGCAGTGGTTCATACTTATGTAGGGGTAATCTGTTCTCTTCAAACCAGTCCTCACAGTGGGATGAGGAAAACAACCGTCCCAGCTGGTAAAAGTGTTTGGGGTGACAGCCTCTGAAGGGCTGCGTGCCCTCGCCTTGAGGTTAGGTTTGTTCTGTGTCTGCCCATTTCCATGGAGCCTGCTCTTATACCAGAGGAGGTTATGGGATGTCAATAAAAAAGCTTAATCTATTAACACATGCAACTGGATACCCGGCTGCAAAATTGGAAATGCAAATTTTCTTTTTTTTTTTTTTTCTTTTTTTAAATTCTCGTTTTAACTTCGCAAGAAGATCACAGTGTGTCCCTTTGGCTGCTCTCGATAGTGGATATTGGCAACTTCTGTCCACCTGAGGGCTAGTTTGCCCTGGAGGCCTCCAGCTTGCATTTTGCCCTGCTGGTACTTGAGGAGAACTTCTGAGCTTCTTTACCGCACGGTGAACCTGGAGGGTTTCTCCAGGGTCTCCACCTGCCTCTCAAGCAGCTTTTACCGAGAGCAATCTTCAGTTAGAGCACATACCAAGGTGGCTGTGAGGAATCATATTTCCTTCCACCCCTTGCTTCACTGAATTGGATTTAAAAATAAAATACTTTTAAACTTCCTTCTCCTTTGTTTTGTGCAATGGAGAGCATCACTCCTCCCTTCTGTCTGTCTTCCTTCCCCATGTGCTTCCCTGAAATTACTCCTCTATTGTGTTCCTTAATTAATTACACTCTTCCCAGCTTCAGGTCGGGTTTTATTTTCTCCTCCTTTGACTTCTTCAAGACTGTGGCAAAATCCCGTAATTCATGTGTCAAGAGACTTGCTCGTTATACCTCTCTGTGGTATCTTGCAGCATCTACTTTTCCATAGAGACCGAATAACACAACGTTAAATTGCAGGCAGCGTATCTTTTGCTAAGTTACTTTGTCCGTCCGCACCATCCTCTTGCACGCCTTTTACCAGTGTTCTGGATCCTGCTGTCATCATTAAGCGGAAAGAATTTTTTGTCTTTTTACTAAGTAGTAAGGCATTTTGAAAGAAAGTCCATGGTATAATACTATGACTTTATTGCCTCACTGGCCACTTATTTTAAAGGCACACAGAATGCTTCTGTGCTTATGCAAGAAGATGAGAAAATGAAGGTAGATGAGTCAGTAAATGAGGGGGAAGAGGTATGGGTGTTCAGCCCCTCTCTTTGGTATGATGTTTTCTTCAGCAGGAAAGACCTGATAGCATGTACCTTGTATCTCCAAAGCGAGACCTGACTATGAAGAAAAGGGGACATCAGCAAGGCAGTGTGGGGAGGTGAGGGCTTTTTGCTCAGCGATGGGCAGAGCACAGCACTGTGGCTGTTGTTGTCTGCGCTTGAGAAACTTGGCTAAAGGTCAGATTAAAAAAAAAATAGTGACTCAACAGGGAAACATTAGGGGTAATTAAATTCCAATAAGATGAGTTTTTATATAACCTTCTTGTCACACATTCTCCATTGCTGGCAGGGCTAAACAGAGAGGTCTCCTGATCCAGCTGTAAAATCTGTATGAATTTGGCTTGTTTCTTTCCATGTTTTCTGTGTCTGTAATCAACAAGGCAATCAGATGAGCAATGCCCATTCATCTCACTAGGATATTCCAAAAGCTTATTCAGGATATTATTGAGGATATTCCTGAATGTGGCAAAAGAATCTTTGTGAGCATAAGGAACAGCACTGGGGGATGCTCGGCTTACACTGATGAAGACCTTTCAACGAGGGAGAAATTAGTAAGCAGATTCATCCCATGCCAGCATGGGAAACACAGACTACAGGACAGGGTTTGTCTGAAGATCCATCCAAGCTCTGGAAAGTCAGCATGGAAGAGACACACTGAGAGTTGAAAAACAACTGGAAGACAAATAAAAATCATATCAAGATGTGTTGTTTGATTTGTCCATACTCATCTTCAAATAAGAGTAACCAGTTTCTTACGGTTCTTTATTCCAATACAGGAAAGTTTGGTAGTTTGTTTTCTATTTTGCTCAAAGTTATTTAGCATTTACACTGTTGTGTCAGCTTGCAGAAAAAAAAGGCTGTGCACATCTTTTCAGCTTGCAGGACTGGATTAAACAGGACTCTAGCAGCAGTAACCACTCCAACGCAAAATCAGAAGGAAGTCAAATCTTGCAGAGTGAATTGCAATTACATTGCAAGTGGGAGACGTTTTCTAGTGGTAAAACATTAGCCAGAGTAACTTCAGTCTGCAGCAGCATTGCTCCTAAGTACAGCAATTTTTCTAAAATAGAAGTAGGTTGGGGTTTCTTTTGTGGGTTTTTTTTCTCTTCACGGCAATATTTCTTACACATAAGAAAGATCTGTGCAATAGGAAGTGTGTCTGGTTATTTTGGGTAAACCTCCTTAAAACGCAGAGAATAGTGGCTCGGTTTGGTTTGAAAGCATAGTTACTGAGGTTTGTGATTTAGCATGCTGTTTTGGTGAGTTTGCGTTTGGTTAATTTTTCATGTCTTGCTTTGATTAATGACTCAGTTTAATCCATACTTTATCAGCACTACTCTAAAATTTAGAAGACAGCATTAGCCACGGTCACAATGCGAGAAGGATTTCAAACAAGAAATAATCCTTCACCAGCACTTGGCGCTGTAAAAAATAAATAGAAAATGTGTAACTCAGTCATTACAGTTACTGTGTTTGCATAAACATGAGCAGCACAAATGAGCCATGTTTTTCCTTTGCTGCTGGGTTTGGATTTGTGGCTTTTTGGTTTGGTGGTTTTTTTGTAGGAAGAAGATATGCATTAATTCACAATTGTCTTGTTTGATGGCCTCTGTCTTGAAGCGGTGAGGCTGTAGCCTAGGAGATGCTGTGATCTTTTCCTCACCCTTCCCCCCCCCCCTTTTTTATTAATGGAAAGAGAATTTCAGCTTTATGTTTGAGGAATAGTTAATGTAATTTCTCATTGCTTCAGTATTGCGTGGCCTTCAAGTACTGCATGGTCTTAAACTGTATCGCAAATTTTGAGGTCATTCAGTATTCAATGAACAATATTTTTGTTCCTTCCTAAGCTATTTTAAATAGAGTGCGAGTGGAGCATAAATGGATGTCTTTGGTGTGGGCTTCCTCATTCCTCATGGTTCAGTGTAATGGTGTAGTTGGGAGAAAGGAGGCACAATCACTGCTGCTTTGCTCGCTCTTAATTTAGAGTTACCAGAATCACTTGATTTGGGGCTATCTAATACTGAGAGATGCTACAAACTGGATTTTCAGTAAGCATAATGAGTTATCAAATAGTTGTAGTTGTTAAAAGGAGAGAAACCATTATAATAGTGCAGTGCTGAAAGGATATGCAGTATTCTCAACCTCATGAGGATTGTGAGTTTTAATATGTTTATGTAATTTCGTGTGAGGCATTGCAGAAGCTTTAGAATGGGTCACTGTTTAAAACCTGTGGCTGTTTCTATATTGCTTCTTCTGTATCTAGCTCTGGACTTGGATCATTCTAGCATTGCTGAAAAAGCTGCTTCGCAAACTTGAACTGATCTGGCTCTCGAGCAGTTTATAAAGACAGTCTGGAGTTGGTGTGGGATTCATGTCTCCACCAGAGCCATTCCAGGTCAGACATCTGCTGAGCAATGTGGAAAGCCTCAGTATCTCGACTGCAGGTGAGCACCAAAGGTCCACCAGCAGTTGGTTCCTTGTGTGCTTTGTCAGGATGATCCTGCATGCCTAGCTACCTGCCGTGTTATGCCCTGCTCATAAATAGGGGAACAAGTTCATCTCAGCACCTCTTTAGGGTGTCTCTGAAATTCTGGAAAATTTATCAGCCAGCTCTTTAGAGATGCGGCGTAAGAGTAATGAGGAGGTGGTGGAAAATCTCACTGAACAAAAATAGTGTCCAGGAGACCATGGGAAAACAGTGGCTACACAAGTGAGCCTTCTGACCATGGAAAAAGGTGCCGGTGGTTATAAAATCCTCTTAATTCCCTTTCTTAGAGCCCTGTGCAACTCAGCATTGTCGCATGACCATGGAAGCCTGTTGTGTTACAGCTGGATGGATGGGGGCGCGTGAAAATCAGGCAGATATTTTTGTGACAATTGGATGTGCTTCTAAAATAGTACTTTGTATGAGATGGAAAGGAATGTAAACCAGTCATGTATTTTACAGAATGTAAAATTCTGAAAACACATACCAAAAAGACTTAATATAGTAACATGATTTTATAATTACGTGTTCTGTTTCTGGAGATTCTTATACTTAAGTACCAATAAACTGACTGGGATTGCAGATGTTTCAGTCATTTAGACGCAGTACACACAGCACTACAGTAAACCCCTGGTGTCTGATGGATGTTTGCCAAGCCTATCATGTTTTTAAAATTGTTTGCAATTAGATGGATCTGATGCATGGTGCAATGGAACGTGCGTGGTACAAGACCAACTTAAAAAAAGTAGTAAAGCTCTGGCAAGTGCTTTTTTCTTCATCAAAGCAACCTTTCCCTCCGCCATCTTCCCCATCTTCTCTTTAACTGTAGATGCGTGGGAGGGATGGGGGAAATATGAAGGAGGTAGGAGGTGGAAGGTGGAGAGGACTCCAGCATCACTGGCATTTTCCTTTTGATTTTAAGGAAAGGTATATTATTGGCTAGAGTATTGAATCGTGAAGATAACAACTCAGGTATTTGGCCATACTTCAAAGATTATTTTTCAACTGTCTCCTGGAATAATTTATTAATTTCTGGGAAGATGATTTTTTTTTCCCTCCATATACATTGTTTTGCTGCTTTTATTTTCAATTATGAATATTTGCATCTCAGTTTCAGAGCCATCCCATAAGTATGAATACACATAATACAATATATATGCTGATTTGATATGTTTTCCCTTTCAGAATCACTCAGCATATGAAATAGCAAATTTGCAAAGGAACTAAATTTCATATTTGCAATCTCCCCGCAGCCTTCTCTTCTCCAGGCTGAACAGCCCCAACTTTCTCAGCCTGTCTTCATATGGGAGGTGCTCCAGTCCCCTGATCATTCTTGCGGCCCTCCTCTGGACTTGTTCCAACAGCTTCATGTCCTTCTTATGTTAAGGGCACCAGAATTGCACACAGTACTCCAGCTGGGGTCTCACGAGAGCAGCATCACCTCCTTCGACCTGCTGGTCACGCTCCTTTTGATGCAGCCCAGGATCCGGTTGGCTTTCTGGGCTGCGAGTGCACACTGAATCCGGATCATATTCAATTTCTTGCCAGCCAACCCCCCCACATCCTCCTCTGCAGGGCGCTGTGAATCACTTCTTCAACCAACCTGCAGCTGGGCATATGCTTTTATAATTTATCTTGTTTGTTTACATGGCATCCAAAGCTCACATGAAGTGTGTCTACACCAAAGGAAATCACGCAGTGTTATTTCTACTATTGGCACCTAACTCAGTGCAAGAAAAAACCCAAACTTGTGCTTTTCTTTCCAGTGATTAGAAAGACAAATAAAACATGAATCAGCTCCCATTTTGAAGATAGGTCTGAGAGATTCCTACATCTGACCCTAGAATGACGCTAGGATGACGGCGCTATTTGCCACTTTTCATCACAGCCTACAATTTTAAAATCAACAGAACCAAAATTTAAGTGTTCAAACCTTACTCGCCTGCCATAAACATAGCTCAAGAATTTCAACTCCAGAGGACTACAAAGAGCCCCAAAGTCACATAACTGCAAATGTCATCAGGTAGCACCAG